>CAKNYM010039115.1:0-18358 GCA_932195095.1 Andricus curvator
CCGTCAGTTCCCCAGAGTAGCCACACCTCGCGATGCGGCCCCTCAGGCTCACCTATTTCGGATCTGTGGTCAATGAGACCCGTAAGCCCTCCCACCAGCTACAAGGTCCCGCGATCCCTAGGGAGAGTACTAAGGATGTAGCTACTCAACTAAACCTTCCCCCTGCTGAACAACTTTCCTTTTTTAGTAAAATCCCCAATTCTTTAGACTCCAACCCCTCAAATTCTAATAATATAATTTCTAGTGCTCAACCCGCCTCAACTTCAGGAGGTTCAAATTCTACAATTGACAGATCGTCTTTCCCAACCCCCCTTCAAGATAATCTTAAGCCACAATTTCCCTCAACAAATTCTAGACCCTCCTTTTCAAGACCCCCTATAGAAACTAATAAAAGACAACAAACTAAACAAATCCCTTCCTTATTCGACATTAAAATTCCTCCTCCCAACATTGAAGATAAAGAACTTAGATCCCAAATTCAAAAAACAACACAATGGATAAAAGAGAATTCGCGTCCATTCTGTTGAAATTGCCATGACCACCATCATTCGTTTAATCTTTGCCCAAGACCTCGAACCAGAATTTTCTGTTTTCATTGTGGATTTCCAGAACTCACAGTATTTGGCTGTCCCCAGTGTAAAGGCTTGAAGAAAGAGAAACAGTTTTAATCCGGGATTTGTTTATAGAAAATTGAGACCTTGTTTCCCTTATAATAAATAATACCCCATTTTTTTATCAGATAATTTTAGACCCTCCTACCTTTTCTCCCAGCTAAAAAGAAAGAAAATGTAATTTTTTATTGAATTATAAGAATATTATGTTAAACTCATCGTAACTTATATTATTATTGTAATAATAAAAATATTCTTTATTAAAGTTATTTTTTTATAAGTTTATAGCTTTGAATAATTGTAGTAAAGTGATACTAAGGATAAGAGACTGAATAAATATAATGTAGAATAAATATTTGTTTTATTATTTAATTCAGTCAAGGAATTCCGTTTAGCTTATTCTATTCAAGAAACTTCCTACTGAACTTTAAATGAACTTCACCTGTAAATTATTGAATTGTTGACCTCTGAATTTTAAATTTAAATTTAGCTTTATGCACCGATATGTTCGAAAATAATATCCTGGCTTGTAGCCCGTATCATGTGTATATTTAACCACAATTATGAATAATAGCTCTTTTGATGATTTTGCCTTCCACATTTTGACAATAGTATATATAATTTTGGAATCTTGCTATTAGTTGAATCTTTTTGCATTTGTGTCATGATTTTGGAGAAAAGCACATTAACTAGAATATGTCAATAATTTATTACATCTGTTTTCCCGGTTTCTGTTGAAATCAATTCCTCTTCCTAATGTTTACTCTTGGTTAAAGACCTTTCACGTCTTCCCTAAGGGGAGGGCATTTGTGACGTTGCAATTTTATTGCAAGTCACAAGCAATTAACTTTCAGAGAAGCAATAATTTAAAAAATTTTGATGTAGTTGATTTTGAAACATGAAGACTTAATTATAGTTTCTGAATCCGCAAGCTGCGTGGTTTTCCAAGACTTTGGGTTTATCGAATTTAGTTCCTTTATTATTAAGAATTTATTTTGCCTGTTTTTCCTTTTTATTTATGTATTTTCCGAGTAATCCGACTATCCTGAAGAAGCCTCATCCATCCTGACCTAACGAGAAACTTCAAGAAACATTTGGGACACCTTTTGACGATTGGAGTTACTCAAATCCTTTGAAATTTCCCGCCAAACCTACTGCTGTGTGCCAATCTGTTCCTATCCTTCTATTCGTACGCCAAAACCTATGGAATATTTTCGGAATGCTGTTGGGAATATTACTGCCGATTATTTTTGACGCAACGTTCTCCTTCAACGTTTTTGTCAACGTTCACGGTGCTAGGGACTTTAAATTGGATGGTTCTATAAAGTCCTAGTAGCCGGCTTGGTTGTGCAGATAATTCGGAGAGGATGTCTTGGACAATAATTCAACATCTTATGGACAAAATTGATTGGTTATGGTCATCAAATTCAGAAGAGAATATTTTGTTTGGGCACAGCATCCCGAACATCTACGTCTAGTCACATCCCTGAGGGTCCTTTTCTTCTGTTTAAAACATTCCCTGGTAACGCCAATCAGATCACCATATTTCAACCAATCAGGATCAAGTCGGTTGCCAAAGAAGAAAGCACTGCTGGGAAAAACCTTAATCTTTCGTCAAGCAGCTTGCGGAACAACATCATTGTCTTTTCGTCAAAGTTAATTTTCGAATGCTTCTGAGTATTTTTGTATTAAGTGACTTTTTTGTGCAAATAAGGACTTTTGAGATTGTTATCGAGTGCTGTCCCGGATTATATTGAAAGGTATAGTTCATTTTGTGTCAAGTTCTGAGAGGAAGTTTTTCACTTAAATTTTGTGTGTGGACCCCTTTCTGTTGTTTTGAGAATTTTAATTTGTTTAATTTGGTCACACAAGAATTGAGAAACTTTCCTTGACTGAATTTATTAATTTCTTGTACATTGTGTTATATTCTTGTCCAATTATTTATTTATTGTGTTGTTTTCCCTTTTGTTGTTGACCCATTCCCTGATTTATTTGATTATATTCTTTAATTGTATTATGCCTAAAATGTGTTTTAACCAAAATATATATTCGTACCCCTGATTGTTGATGACCCTCCCGACACGCTATAGCTTAATAACCCTATTTTGCTCAAGTTTGTATTTGGGCTTGGAAAACCAGACGGAAGATCATATTTCGTTTTAGAAAATAATCAATCCCTCCATTTTGTGACAATTTTTTCTTCCCCTTGAGTCAATTGTTTCTTCGAACTTCCTTTTAGAAAATTAAGCAACCCCTCCATTTTGTGAAAACTTTGTCTTCCCCTTGAATCGAGTGTTTCTCCCTTTAATTTATTTTTCGAATAACAAAAATTGTAAATGAAAATCATTCTGTCTTAATAAAATTAAACATTGTTTAATCCAAGTATCGTTAACTTATTTATAAATTTATATTGAATTAATTTAATTCTTGTATTAAATTATAAGAACTAGCCCCTCGACCATTTTCCAGAGACGGGGCTGAGCTAGACACTTTTTTTATTCGGTTCACTAATTTTGACTTTGAAAATTTATTTTAAATTTTGATTTATTTTTTTAAAAATATTATTCGAAATTCTGTTTGTTCATGTTTGTGAATGATCCATACGGATCTGGCGCCCGCGGTTAATGAAAGAATAAATTTAACTTAAAATTTTAGGCTAAGAACCGAAGGTTATAACGAT
Source organism: Andricus curvator (assembly GCA_932195095.1). NCBI lineage: Eukaryota > Metazoa > Arthropoda > Insecta > Hymenoptera > Cynipidae > Andricus > Andricus curvator. The sequence continues at coordinate 3,292 of CAKNYM010039115.1, forward strand.
AGGAAAATTGTCGTTATAATATAAATATATTACAGGGATCACAGCGCAAAAGGAGCTCAAGAAAGGGGAAATAGGATTATTTTCTCTCGAAAAAGGGGAAAGATTAAACATTTATTTTTATATGTCGAAAAGAACAAAAAATCTTTTTATAAGAAATGTTATATTTTTAAATAATTTAAAATGATTTTTCAATGATTTCTGCCATTAAAGAATTTATTTGTAGAAAGTGGATGTACTTAGGTGGTTGGAAATCGATTCACAGTGATATAAAAAAGTCTGAGAAAAAAATAAAATTAGTTAAATACACAATTTTGATATGTTTAACATCGTTCTCATAAATATTCCTTTCCAAGATTTGTCATTTCTTCCATACTATAATTAATACTTTCAATGTGAATTTAAAACTACACTCTGCAGTATAGCGAAGTAAAAATGATAAAATTAATCGAATCGTTTGAGCTGAGGCTGAGGGATAACAATTTGTGGTCCAACATCCAAAACAAGTAGAGAAAAAAATTTTGGAATCGGTTAATATCTTCTGTTCTTTCTTTAAATTTACAAGTAAAAATTTTTTAAATTAAAAAAAAATTTGCCTTATTTAAAATTTTTTGAAAATGTACAAAAACATGTTTTTTCGATTGAATCGAACCTGAAATTTCTTCAGCTTGAACCGAAGAAACATGGTTTGGTTCTAGCTTAATAAATTGCAGGTTCGACATATTCAATTTTTTTTAATGCGTGCATAGGACTCAATGCAAAAAAAAACATGTTTTTACACATTTTCAAAAAAAAAAATGTGAGGAAGATGGAAGGGAAAGATGCCGACCAGGACGGATTGTCCACGTCATCGCCGGAAATAGGGCGACCTGCAGCGCTACCTTTTTCCGAACATGAGCGGAGTGGGGAAGTACTACCGAGAAAGGAAGCAGCAGAGACGGAGAAGGGAGAAGATCGACCGACCGATAAGAACGACTCGACATGGTTAGATCAGCAACCAGAAATGCAAAAGAGGCGACCCGGGCGTCCTAGTAGAGCAGAAACAATAACGACCAATCAGTGTTCAAGGCCTCGAACAAACTGCAGAGATCTCCAGCGGGGAGAATGATAACGGGGAAAGAGGGAATACCGGAAGAAAAAGACAACTCAAAGGAAGAAGGACCATTGATGGGAGAATCAGAAGCAGGAGATTTGAATGCACGGGAGTTACCGGGAGAAGCAGAAGATAGCGAAGTCGAGGGGAACAGAAGGAGCAACGCAGAGCAGGAGGTAATAAGCGGCGTACATAAGAAACAGTGGAACGAAGTGATAACAGGAATTCTCAACGACTGGTGGGACTCAAGAGTGCAGAAGGATATTAACAACTTCAAAATGCAAGGGGGAGAACTCAAAAGAGAAATAGAGGAAGGAGTGGGAAAAGAAGCTGTAACAATCGCTTCTTCGAAATTAAAGATCTTATTAAAAATTCATCATAAAATTAATTAGTGAGATAACTTAGGTTTCAAGGCATCAAAAGGTGGCATTTATTTCAATGACAAATGAGACAGGTATCACAATATCCCAATCATAGTCCGTTCAACTTTAACTCGCAGCTCGCTTATTTGACATTCGTTGACTTTACAGTACGCTGTATAAATACCTCGGAAAATCAGTCGATGTTACATGTAGCTTCACAGGTGCGTTTACGGCTCCGCCACAGATAACGTGCAGTAATTTTTGAAGGAAATTAATGAAATGAACTTGTGTTGGGAGCTTCTCACACGAACAACTCAACTTCGCCTAGATATGAAGATCGGCCGCTCGAGATTCTGAATCGGTCCAAAAACGGGAGCCTAATGCACACAGAAAAGAACCTCACAAATTGTGCCGAAATGCACTAATTTGAATTATATAATAGATCATACCTCAACTCCCGATATTCGATTCGCACTTCAGGCCGCAGCCTAATACAAAAGATCTACTAACGATTCGGCGGTTCAAACGCCTCTGGACTCAGAATTCGCGACTCGCGTTACGAGTCGATGACTCGAATCCCCCACTACTATGAGGCATATTCAATTAATTAATTTAAGTGCCACATCAGCCCTCTTTTTGAATTCATATCTCCATATCATCCCCCGCTTGAAAATTGTGACAATATGAACAATTTTCACAGCCTAAAGAAAGTTAAAGTCATCGATTCTATCGCATCTTGTTCCACATTCTATTCACATGCATACATATACTATTCTCCTCGTCGCAGTTCGTTTCACAACTCGTCATAATCTATATGTAATGATTACACATTTAACTTCCGCTTGTAAAATAAAATGATTGTACTATAACTAACATGTTTTGCTGGTTATATATACATTTCTTTCATACATATATACATATATACATTTTATATATATACATTTCATTTTTCTTCAATATTGTTATGCCTACCTGAACATCATTTAGATTAACTCTGAATATACGTTAGCATCATTCTTTATACATTTATTGCATATCCTTTCTTATCGAAATTTTGTCGTTTCCACATATTTATAGCATGCTAATGCTTTGTCTTAATTTTCCTGAAATTGAGATGCTCCACCTATTGCGAGCTATCAGACTGAACCGGTTTAATTGTTGAAAAATATTTTCTGAGATTATCTCTGTTAAAAATTCCTTTTACAGTCCTCTTAGTTTCATCATATAGTTCATATGCATTTTTTCCGATAATTTTTGTGATTTTTTACGGACCGGTAAATAAGTGGAAGAATTTGTGATATTCTTTTTTCTCTGCACAGGAAGGGAAAGGAGTATTTATCAAAACCTGATCTCCTACTTGCAATACTATTTTCGACACTGACATTTGATTTTTTACGCTGTACTCGTTTCCCTTGCTTATATTTTTTCTGGCCAACTCTAACTTAACTTCCATCGGAATCTGTGTTTCTTTAGGAAATTTTATTATTTGTCTAATCTTATCAATTGGATTTAAATTGTGATGCAACTCAAAGGATGTAAATTTCGTCATATGACTAACTGTTAGATTCATACAGTCTTGTATTCGCGTGAGGTGCCTTGCCCAATCTGCGTGATTTTTGCTACAAAACGTCCGGAAAAGTCTACCCAGTTCCCGCATTTGACGTTCCACAGGATTTGATTTTGGGTGTCGGACTGATGAAAATTTAACGCGAATACCTTCTTGTTCCAAAGCTGCTCTCCACTTTGGTGTTGTAAACTGCGGACCATTATCGGATAAAATAGCTTTCGGTTTTCCGACTTTTAAAAAATAATCATTACATAATTTGTTTAAGCATGTTTTAGTATTTGCTCGCTGTATAGGATAAAGCGTGACCAATTTGGAAAAAACATCTATCAACACGAAAATATATTGAGCTCGGTACAGAGATCTTTGTAACGGACCATAAAAATCTACTGAGACCATGTCACCAGGCCTTTCCGCAGGTATATTTTGGAATTCACCCTCCATTGAGTAATTTAAATATTTAACGCGTTGGCACAGGTCACAGTATTTTATGATTCGTTTTGCATCTTTATTGATACCTCTCAAATAGAAATGTGTTCTTAAAAAGTGAACCGTTTTATATACTCCACAATGGCCAAACATCTCATGAGCCACTTTAATTAATTCTTTTGACATTTCTTTGGGAGTTACTAATTTCCATTCCCCAAACCGGTCATGCTGCTTGACGAATACCAAACCATTGACTATTTTATACCTTTCGCAGCCTACCCCTTTTTGTACTTTGTCCTTAATATCCGTAATATTTACGTCATCCTTTTGTAACATTTTAATCTTTTTTAGCAAATCTAATAGCTCAGCGTTCCACTCCGATTTCTTACCTCTAATAGCATTTATTTGTTTCCCTATTACCGATGCACCTTCCGTTTCTTCTAAGATTCTAATTAATGATGCAATCACGTATCTTTTATCTTTATCATAAACGCCCTCTTTAAACGTTCTGCTGAAATAATCCGCGATTATATTAGACTTTCCGGGGCAGTACTGTATATCGAAGGAATATTGATCAAGAATCATAGACCAGCGTGCCAAACGTGAATTATGAAATGGCGTTTTGAGCAAGAAAGTTAGTGCTTGATGATCTGTTACAATCATGAATTGCGTACCGTATAAGTATCTTTGAAATTTTATCACCCCAAAAATGATTGCTAACAGCTCCAGTTCCGTGATCGTGTAATTGATTTCATAATCTGATAGACATCGACTATTTATTGAGATAATTTTAGTTTCATTATCTTCATCTATTTGGTATAAGATAGCGCTAATTCCTGCCATGCTGGCATCTGTTTGCATGTAGAATTTTTTACCGCGTGAATAGTGACTTAAAATAATCAATCTGGAAAATTTCTGTTTCATCTGTTCAAAAACGCGCTGGTGACCTTCAGTCCAAAGAAATTTTTTATTTCCTCCCAGAAGATCTCTAAAAGGATTCATTAATGCCGCATATGTTTCCATGAATCGTCTATATTGGTTTAAAAAAAAAAAAAAAAAAAAAAAAAAAACTTTGAAACTCTTTTTTATTCTTAGGAGGCGGGATGTCGAGAATAGCCTGTACTCTATCCTGATCTGGCATCACCCCCTGAGGTGTCAAAATGAACCCGACGTACGGAACCCTTTGTTGCCCAAATAAAGTCTTTGACAGCTTTAGCGTAAATCCGGTTTCGATCATGCGTTTTAAAAATCGATCCAAATGAGAAATATGCTCATCAAAAGTACGAGAGGCTATAAGAACGTCATCAACGTAGGTCGTGACACACTCCGAAAGGTCATTTCCGAGAGCTTTATTTAAGGCTCTTATAAATCCAGCACCTGCCGTTTTTATTCCAAATGGTATACGCTTGAATTGGTATTGCTTACCCCTGTGAATAAACGCAGTGTACTGTTTTGATTTTTCATCGAGAGGGACTTGAAAGTAACCTAGAGTTAAGTCTGTTATTGTGAAATATTTGCATCCTTCAGATTTTTGCAAAATTGTTTCAATACAAGGAGAACCCTCGTGATCCTCTTCGAGAACCTTATTCAGAAATCTCGCGCCAATACACACGCGCACGCCTCCAGATTTTTTCTCGACAATACGAAGTGGATTGCAATGAGGACTTATTGCTCTTTCCAATCCCCCGAATTCTATCATTTATTCTATTTCCAGACTAACGGCATCTTCATATTGTATCGGTAGTGGATACGTTCTTCTAACTAATGGATTCTTTGTTTTTAATTTTAATTCATGAACATAAACATTTGTGCAACCCGGTATATCAGAAAAAGCATTTCTATTATCGCAGACTACTTTAATGAGCTTTTGTTGTTCAGCTTGATTGAAATTTGTTAATTTTGTAATAATTTCTATTCCCTCTTTCTTTAGATTATCATTAGAGTGATTTGACCTATTTTTATGATCATCGATAATAATGTTTTGGTTATTTAAGCTAAATTCATTGGATGCTTTAAAAATTTTCATTTCTTTATCAACATTTCGAATTGTTTTAGAATTGAAATCTTCAAAGATCCCCGAATCCATCTTAATCACATTGATTTTATTTGGATCATAACACACTATGTCTTGCTTATCAAAATGATGAATTAACTGGAAATTTATCCAAAGTGTTCTCGTAGAAAATAAAATGTCTACCTTATTTTCGTGAAGCCAATCAGAACCCAAAATCACGTCATAACTAAGGCCCGATACAAGTATGAACCTAGTTGTTATAATTTTGTTCGCTATTTTCAGGTCACATTGCATCTGGTATTTTATTTTATACGTTTTAGTTCCCACTGCCATTTTTAAAGACGCATTAGTCACGGCTAATAAGCTTAATGAATTTCTACCTTTTATTTTCTGATAACTTTCTATCGATATACATGTCACATCGCTACCCGTGTCTTGTTTTGATTTTGCACCTTATCAGGAATGTCAAACGCGAGGACCTCAATAATTGTATTTACGTGCCGACTCGAAATGGGACCCTGTTTTATCGAGTCGAACTCTCGTTTAAATCTATATATTCGCAAACATCGAAATTGGATTCGTCTCTATTCTGATATTCCCGATCATGCTCATTTTTTTTCAAATTCATTAATTTCATTTTCGTGTTCGTCATTCTGTTTCTCTAATTCAATCATATTTATTCCCTTATCTGTCTTTTGCTTATTATCACGATTATATTTTGAATCTGTGTAGCCAGGTCGGCTTCTGTCTTGTAAAAATGGTTTGTCTTTAAAATTTTGACTTGGCTTTCGCCAGCTTTGTTCGTCACGTTGTCCGTTCGAATTAGATTGTCTCCAATTTCGTTGGTCGTCCCTATTGTCATATCTCTTCCAGCTACGTTCATTAGCAAATTGGGAACATCTATCTTGTTTTTGCATTAATTCTTTTATTTTTTCGCGTTGACTTTCTATTTCCTCAAAGCGCATTAATGCTTGAGCCATTTTTCTCGAGTCATTCAAATCAATACCCATTAACGCAATTTGTATTTGATCCGGATATTGCCTAGTTATGCCATAATTTATTTCATAATTAGTCCAAGGTGGAACAAATCTGTTTGCGTCTGCCGTTTGTTTATAAAAATATTCAAGGAGACTTCCATCCTTTCTAGTATAGCGGCGAGATCGCCATTGCTCTTTGGATCTGATTTGAATTTCTATAGAATAAAATTCTTCCAGAAATTCTTTTTTGAAATCTGCATAAGATTCGAATTTACCCCTGAATGCTTTAAACCAGATTTTCGCTCGACCTTGGAGAGCTGATTCAATCACAATTTCCGGCACTTCCGGTGTAGCTTTTCTCAATCTAAAATACCTATCCAAATAATCTAAGAAATCTGTAGGATTTTGTAAACACTCAGTTTTAAAGGAAGGGATTTTTACGTCAATAGGAGCAAATCGAGTTCGCGATTCATTATTTGCTAACTGTCTCACCTGAGAACGCAACGCTTCCACTTCAAGATGAAGCATGTCAATTTCAAGATTATCATTCAATCTAACGTCATTTTCACTACTTCCTCTACGTCTCAACGGTCCCAGGGGCATACTCTGACTCATTCTATTTTCCATTCTGTTTATTTACAATTACTATTTTTGCTCTTATACTCTCAACTTTACCTTATTGAATCTTACTTAAACCTGTCTTAATTTAAAAATTTTAGGTTCGATTTTGAAACAAAGGAAGAAAATTTTTGCCCATTGGGCGCCAATATGTAACAATCGCTTCTTCGAAATTAAAGATCTTATTAAAAATTCATCATAAAATTAATTAGTGAGATAACTTAGGTTTCAAGGCATCAAAAGGTGACATTTATTTCAATGACAAATGAGACAGGTATCACAATATCCCAATCATAGCCCGTTCAACTGTAACTCGCAGCTCGCAACTCGCTTATTTGACATTCGTTGACTTTACAGTACGCTGTATAAATACCTCGGAAAATCAGTCGATGTTGCATGTAGCTTCACAGGTGCGTTTACGACTCCGCCAGAGATAACTTACAGTAATTTTTGAAGGAAATTAATGAAATGAACTTGTGTTGGGAGCTTCTCACACGAACAACTCAACTTCAGGCCGCAGCCTATTACAAAAGATCTACTAACGATTCGGCGGTTCAAACGCCTCTGGACTCAGAATTCGCTACTCGCATTACGAGTCGATGACTCGAATCCCCCATTACTATGAGGCATATTCAATTAATTAATTTAAATGCCACAAAGCGGCCACTGTTTCGGCTCTTAGGAAAGCGAAAGAACGTGAGAGGGAACTGGCTGAAGAGCTGTCAGCTGTGAAAGAAGAATTGGCGAGAGTAAGGTACGAGCTTGGGTTGATAGAACAGGGACTGTATAGGAGAAATACGCAGGTGTCAAGCGATGGGACAACCGAATCAGCCGATGAGGATTCACGGCAAATGAAGGATATAGAGAAAGAGTTCCACAGGGAACGAAGGACAGGAATGGGAATATTGAGAAGAACAGAAGCAGAGAGAGCTCGAGGCAGAGTTGGGAAGGAGAAGAGCCATGTCGATTTGACCGTGCCTGATCAGAGTCTCGACAGACAAACGGAGATAATCAGAATGAAAAAAGGAGCGAGCAAAATTTACCTGAGAAGCTTGGTGGGGGCGAGCTGGACTATGAACTTGAAGAAAGACGGAAGAGAAGAAACAGTGTTATAGTGCGAGGGTTTCGGTCCAGAGGGAGAAATCTGGGAGAGGAAATAAGAACGACGCTATTTGACTTGACAGATGTTAATATTACGATTAAAAGTCTAAGACATATATCCGGGGGAGTTTTGATTAAACTGGATTCATGGGGGACAAAAAGACGATTACTGGCCAATAAGCACAGACTCGGTGGGACAAGAATCTTTGTCGACGATGACCTGACATGCAGAGAGAAGGAGATTCAGGATTGGATACGAAGCAAAGTTTGGGAAGCAAGGAGGAACGGAGATAAAGCTAGTGCCAGCTATATGAGCTGGGCAATTAACGACAGCATATTTACATGGAGCGAGGAAGAAGGAAGAGTGAAGAAGAAGCCATTTCGTGCAAGAAGAGGGGGGAGAGGTGGCGAGTGGGGTTATTAAAGGTGTTGTGTGGAATCTTGCGGGGGGCAGAAAGGTCAAAGGAGTGTCGAGTTTCTTAAATTCTTTTGATATAGTGATAGTGCAAGAGACGTGGGTCGAGAAGGACAGAGAGGACGTTCTTTTGGAGTCATTGGACAAGGATTTTATGTGGATTACCAAAGCTGCGGTAAGAAAGAAAAGGACGGGTAGCGCTATGGGGGGGGGGTCAACTTATTGGAGTGCGTAAAAATGTATGTGGGAGTGTGAAAATGTATGAGTGGGAGTATGGAATTGTGATCAGCGCAGATCGTCTAGGCAACTGGAGAAACAAAGTGAATATTGTAACTATTTATAATAATGTAGGGGTTAAAAGGGCGACGGATAAGATGAGAGAAGTTATAGAAAAAATGCAGGAGAGGAGTGAGAAAGTAGTTATTTTGGGGGACTGGAATGCGAGGATTGGGGAGGAGACAGGCGGGGGCGAAATGGACACCAATTTTGCTAGAAACTATTATGGAACTAGGGAATCTGAAGACAAAATTGTAAACGCGGAAGGAACCAAATTGTTAAACTTTTGTGAAGAAATGGGGCTAATTATAATGAATGGGAGGATTGGTAATGACCGTAAAGGATAGTGGACGCATCTCGGGACTACATAATTGAGTCTGAGGGAATCGGTGATTCGGATATAAAAGATATCGAGGTGGTAACGAGAATGGAATCAGACCATTTTCCGGTGACCTTCAAGATAGCTGGGAAGGGGGAACGGGGGGAAGGTGCTAGAAAGAATACCAGAAGGAAAAGAGGACAGAGGGAGGGAACAGAAATAGAAGGACAGCAAGTACCTTATAGGTTAGTGTGGGATGACAGCAAGAGCAAGGAATATAGGGAGAACATGGAAGAAATTGGAAAGGAAATAATAACGGAAAACGTAGGGGAGTGGGAAGATAGGTTGGACCGACTAATAGAGAATATAAAAAAAGGAGCAGAAAGGGTTGGCATGGCTAGAGAGCAGAAGACGAAAAGAACAGGAGAGGGAGGAAGGGAAAGGGAATTCGAGGGAAGAGATGAGGAGGAAAAGAAATTGATGAAGAACGCAGAGAAAGAAATAATCGGGAAAGGAAACAGAAATGGGAAAAGGTAAAGAATAGTAAAAATATGGGAGATTTTTGGGGGGCAATAGGTGAGTTTAGGCCGAAACGGAGATTTATAGGGAATGGAATCAAAAAGGTTCAGTGGGAGAAGCATTTCATGAAACTCTTGGGAGGCCAGGATCCTGAATCAGAAAATGTAAGAACTCATGAGGGACTAGACGAGATCGAAAAAACAGACACGGAACAAGGGAAAACAGGGAGGAGGCAGGAAGAGGGTGAAAGTCAGGTATTAGAATGGGATAAAGAGGAGGTTATGGGGGAGGGGGGCGATTTTGACTTGGAAATAAATAGGGAAATCACGTTTGAGGAGGTAGCGAAAGTAGTAGACAGATTGAAGAAAGGGAAAGCACCAGGCGAAGACGGCATCGCCATAGAATTTTTTAAATGGCTACCGAAAGTTTGGGCTTTAGAGGTACATAGGATATTGAATGGGTTCTGGATGGAAGGGAAATTGGCTCGCGGCTGGGAAAAAGCGCAGATATTTCCTATACACAAAGGGGGGAATGGAAGTGAAACGGGAAATTATAGAGGAGTCGCACTCCTGGATGCCGGGTACAAAATTCTAACAGCCATCTTGGACGAAAGACTTAGAGGCTGGCTAGAAAAGGAAGGGAAGTATGAAGAAAGCCAGGCAGGTTTTCGGAGGGGAAGGGCTACTCGGGATCATGTGTGGGTTCTCAATTCGCTGATCAACAACAAACTGAAGGCAAAGGGTGGCAAGCTTTATGCGGCGTTTGTAGATCTCAAGAAAGCGTTTGATACAGTCGATAGAGGGATATTGGTACAGAAATTACAGAAAATAGGGATTGAAGGTAGAACGTTAGATATGATTAGAAAGATTTACAGTAAGACATCAAATGAGGTTATTACGAGTGAAGGGATCACAAAATCTTTTTTTACAAACAGGGGCGTGAGGCAAGGGTGTCCACTCAGTCCAACCTTGTTCAATATACTTATAGGAGATATGGATGAGGCTTGGGAAAAAGGAAACGTAGGAGGGACAGTAATAGGAGGAACCAACATCTTTGGACTTAAATTTTCGGACGATGTGGCCTTGGCGGCGGACCATGCGGAGGGGCTCACGGAAATGCTAAAAAATCTAGAGAGGTATGTCGAAAAGAATAAATTGGAAATTAACGGAAATAAGACCAAGGTAATGATATTCAGGAAAGGGGGAAGAAGGGCACAAGGGGAGAGATGGGAAGTGGAGGGTAAAGAATTGGAAGTAGTGAATAGTTTTAAGTATTTGGGATATTGGTTTTCGACGGGAGGAGCTTGCACAAAACACACAGAGAAAATTGCGGGGAAAGCGAGAATTCCCGCAAATGCAGCATGGGGTGTTCTCAAGAGAGCAAGAATGAATAGGTTGAGTAAAAGATTGTATCTGATGGACACGTTGGTGAAAGCAGGAGGAATGTACGGCGTAGAAATTTGGGGCTGGGCCAGAAGAGAGCCAATAGAGAAAATGCACGGTAGGTTTGTCAAAATGGCAATGGGAGTTGATACATCAACTCCAGGCTACATCTGGAGAATGGAGGCAGGAAGACAGAGTTTAGAGATCGAGGCTCGGGCGCGAGCAGGAAAATACCTTATGGCAATTTGCGAAATGGAGAATGAGAGATGGCCAAAAATCTGCTTGAGGGAAGAGTTGAGGGGAATAAAGAACAAAAATCCTTCAAATTGGGGCAAAACATTTGAGAAAGCTTGCCGGGATGTAGGGGACGGAGAGACAGCCGAGTTTCTGTGGAAAGGGGGGCGAGAAGAGGAGGTCAAAAAGAACTTAGAGAAAGGAATTGAGACGATTCTCGTACAGGAAATACAGGGAGATTGGGGGAGAATAGACAGGTCGTCGTATTGTAGCCGGTATAAAAGTTAGAAATTGCAATTGGGAAGGGAGGAATACTGGGAGGATGAAAATATAAGTGGAAGGGATAAAGAGCAGTGGGCACGATTAAGATGTGGGAATGTGGGGAAAGCGGGAAATAAAGGATACGAGAACACAATATGCAGACTATGTAAAGAAGAGGAGGAAAACATTTTCCATGTATGGAAATGTGAAGGGGCTAGTCAGGTAGTAGAGAGAAAATGTGTGGAAGGGGTGAAGGATTGGGTAGATGGGAAGAAAGCAAGTGATTTGTAGAATATCAGCGTTATAGCTTTCTAATTCTTTTAAGTTGTTTTGTATATTAATTTTAAGTTTTTTATATACGAGGGTGCTAAAATGTAAAAACCGAAAGGTATACATGGATTGAATAAATATATAACAAATTCGTCATAATCTTTGAACAAATAGGAAATATATTGAATTTAAAATCGTTAAATTTTACATTGCAGTTGATGAATTCGGACTATTCCATTTTTTAATTAGGCAGGTATATAAAGTGTTCACCTTCTAATACTTATTTAAAAAGTCCTATATATTTTGTAATGTTATGGGGGTAATTCAAATATTGTATTTTCAAATATCGTATATTTAAAGAGAAAAGGGGAAAAAGGGGAACTTTTTTGAGAATAGGGGAAAAAAGGGAAACTAAGAAAAAAGGGAAGACTGTGCACTCTGTATATTATATATATTTTTACGTTTAACTTATTAAGCGATTTATAATGAAAATGAAATGAAATATTTTTAATTCGTTTACTTAAAAAAATTGTATGCCTTCAAATTCAAATGCTCTAATATATTAATATAAATATATTTTTTCACTCATTAATCTGCTCAATCACCTTTAATAAATTATTCCTTCCAATAATTATAAGTATCTTCAATAATATATTCAGTAAATAATTTATTATAAATAAATTATATATAAATATATATTTTTCAGATAGAGAGTAAAATTTTCTTTTTTTACGTCTGGGAAATTTATAATTTAGAAACTTAGGATAGAACCTAATAAAAACGACATCCTCCAGACTAATAGTTAAAATTTATTTGAAAAATTACGAATCGATTACGTTTCGAAAACCCAGCTGGTTTCCCTCATCAGATCTTAAAACAGTTTTAAAAACTTCCGTGTGAATTTCTTTATGTGTGAGTTCCATATATTTTTAAAAAAGTATAAATTTTATGGGTAGTGCCATGTTTACAGTAACATTTAAGATGAGATGTGGAAGAAGGTATTGTCTTCTGCATTCTAAGAGGAAATCTTTCCTTGCCAATGTCTCTCTTATTTCGTTGTTTGTCCGGTAACAAGGAGTTCATTGAGACGCATAGAATGGCATTTAAAAAAGTAGACACTTCAATGCCTTGAAATGCGTACTAAATGCATTTTTGACCGAAATGCCAATAAATGCGTTTTATGGCTTCAATCTTGTCTCGTTCCAATCATTTTCAATGCGCACAAATGAAAAGGCATTAAACTGACGTCATGGTAATACTGTTAAGTGAATTGGCGTTAATGCTATTCAATGCGTTTCTCCGAGCCACCCCATGAATCCAGCACTGACGTGTTCAGCACCACTGATGACGAAGAAAAAGGCATACCGAAGCAAAAAGTAAGTATAACTTAGGTATTCATAATAATTCACCATGGTTGCTGCAAAGCTTTTAAAATATTTGATACTACACTATAATAATTATACCTTTTTATTATTGTTGATTATATGAGAATTAATTTTTTTCTCTTAAATAGTTTGAAACCTATCAGAATTCTCTAAAAAATGAACATCTTGTCTCAAAAAATGAGAAGATGTGCAAGTTTTGGGTTGTGCATGTTGCAATGTTTTCTTAAAATTTAAATAATTAATCGACTAAATGAATATATTTTTAAAATAAATTTGATGAAAACCTCATGATTACCTATTTCGTAATATTCTACAAAAATATTTCTTTCAGCAGAAAAAAAATATTTAAATTTTGACAATATTTCTGTTTCAACCTTGAATATGTTGCAGCATGAAAGCAACAATTTTGACAACAATGGTGATAACTTGATGTGATTTTATATAAATTGACCTTGAAAATGGTCTAAAGAACTTTAAAAAATGTTTATTATAATAGACTTTATTTAACTAGGCAACAAACTCCACGATTATTGAATATTTCCGCATTTTGAATTCTAAATAGTATTGCAATGCTGCAAATAACTAAATTATTCAAAAATACGTATTTTTGACTAATAATGTACTTTACTTCTAAGTTCTATAATACTTAAAACGTGGCAATATATCATAAAATGGCTACAATCTGTTCGCTGGCCACAAACCCTTCAAAAACATTATAAATATTTTTTATACTAAAATACTTGTGCCTTTGACATGAGGGTTTGACACTTTTGAAATCTGTTGAAACCTTTTAAAACTTTTAATATTTCTTACAATGGCTTGATATTTTTAAAAGCTTATGAAATCCTATAAATTTGTCTGAAACCCCATAAAATAGTTTAAAAGAAAATCAACCCCTTGAAAAACTTAAAGAAAATTTTTAATCCATCATAATCAATTGAAATCCCGTGCAATCCCATACATTTTTTTGAAATCCCTTAAAATACTTAAGAGCCCCATTGAAATCTTTTAAAATATTTTGAAATTCCTAGAAATAATCTAAAATTCCTTTCAATGTTTAGAAATCACTCGAAATCCTGTGGAACCCATGGAAATCTTTGGAAATAACTTGAAATCTTGTGATATCTTTTGTAATATCTTGAAATACTTCGAAAGTCCTTAAATTCTTTTAAAATATTTTGGGGTTTCAAGATATCTCTTGAAATCTCTTAAAATCTTTTGAAAGCACTTGAATCTTAAAGTTTTTTCATATCCCGTGAAAAATGTTGGAACCCATATAAAAGTTTTAAAAATTCGAGATCCTTTGAAGACTTCTAAAATTAGTTGAAATTCATAAAAATTCTGTTAAATCCGTCCAAATAGGCAATGAAATCTCATAAGATTCTTGGAAATCCCTTATCCGATTCCTACTTTACCGACATTTTTTTGCGGATTATACCAATTCCATACGAAAATTTCTGTACTAATAAGTTTTCACATGTGCAAAAAAAATTCCAAACACAATTTTTTGTAATTGTAAAAATCTATTAGTACATAAACGTTCCTTAGTCCCTTTTCTTTATTTACCCAAACTTTCATCTCGATATCTCATTTCGTGTGGAATTGGTATGATAAAAAAAACGCGGAAAAGTAGAAATCGGATAAGTGTTACATGCGCTTAAGGATTTTGAAAGGTTTTGAGATAATAAAAAAAATTTCTTCAGATTCCTGGGAAAATTTGAAATGTTTTTTCACTTTGCAAAATTAATTTTACAAGAATAATAAAGAATATTTAAAAATAAATTTTGACGAATAAATAACAATTCAACAATTATTAATTTAGAAACAATCGAGTTAGTTCAAGAGATATTT
>CAKNYM010039116.1:0-14021 GCA_932195095.1 Andricus curvator
TGAAAATCGTGCACCTTCTCTTGTATAAATTCCTAATTTCTAAGTCTGATTCTGACTTCAAAGTTTTCTTTCTCTAATGTAAAATTTTTTAAATTATTCCTACAAAAATTTAAAAATACATTCCTTGTCAAATCATTTTATAATTAAGTATGGATAATTAAATTTAACACTTATATTTTACCTTTCAACTTTTAAACTTTTAAGTCTCAAAATGAATATTTTAAATAGTATATTACACTACACGGGCCGAAAGTTGAATTTTCGGCGTCATGCTGCCCGAGGCGAAGCCGAGGGCATCATGACGCGCAGGACCGAGATTTCAACTTTCGGCCCGCGTAGTGTATACGATTTTTCTTCATAGCCGGTCGAAAGTACGTTATGAATTTTACTTTTTTGACTTTAAATGTTGATAAGCATGTTATTGATGCCTGCCCCCGACATTTGCGGCACGAGCGAAGCGAGTGCTGCTGGTCGTGGGGGGCAGGCATCCAATACATTCGAAGAGTCAAGTTTAATAATTTACTATCAATTGTGCTTCTGCATCGAAATTTCTCACAACATCTTCCTCGTCTAAGGAATCATCAGATGACAACGTATTATTCATTTTTGCTGGGTTTTTGAATTAATATTCAATTAATTGACGACAAAACAGCTACTTCTAAGGTTAGAGGTAACAACAGCAATGACAGAGGTTAACAATTAGTATAATACACATGAGAAATTCTTTCCTCCCGCCGTTATAGAGGGCACGCGTGTACTTTCCACAGGGAGTAAATGTTAATGAGAAATTCTTTCCTCCCGCCGTTATAGAGGGCGCGCGTGTACTTCCCACAGGGAGTAAATGTTGAACTTTCGTCTCTGATATTAGGGACGAAAGTATGTACTTTCGACCGAGGTATGAAGAAAAATCATTTTTAAGAGCAAAATAATAATAATAATCCAGAATATATAATTATATTGATTTATTCTGTTTTTTTTTAACTTTTCAAGATTTTCTCATTGAATTTTTTAAATAATATCCTTACTGTAATCAAATATTGCATATTCTTACTTGAGACATTTCATAAATTAAAATTTTCTCAAAATTTTATTTTTCGTTTCCCAAATTTTATAATTTTATTCCCTAAAATAATGGCTTTATTTATTCATTCATACTTTTCTGTATTGCTTTATTTTAAGCAAATTTTCCAATCTTTTTACATTTAATCGTAACCTAAATAGAATAAAATTAATATCATAGTTGATATTTTCCAAATCTTTCTATTTTAGATTTAATATACTATCCTTCCTGTTTCTTTCAAATTTCCAAAATTTTCTTCTTATAAATCAGGTTCCTCTCCCTCATTCCCCTCTATTTCTTTGATAATATTGAATTTGCCAACCCTGGCCTCTCGCAAATACTTATCAACTAATTGATCATCATCATTGTCATTACCATTTTGATCTGGGGTAGCCTGTACCTTCATTGACCCGCGTGCGCACGTCTTAGGGTCCCTTTCGCCAAGTGATCTTACCAAGACCTTCCCCGAGTGAGTCCCAGACCCATCGACCGGCGGCACGTCTTTATCACTGGCTAGAGTTATTTTTAACTCTTTTCCATCTCCGGACCTGCTATAGACCTTCCCCGAACGAGTCCCAGACTCACAAATTGGCGGCCTGTCTACGTCATAGGTCAGGGCACATGTTGATTGTTCAACACTCTCAGACCTGCTGCAAGCCTTTCCCACAACAGTCCCAGACTCATTTTGTGGCGAATTACTTGCGTCATCGGCCCTAGCCCTCTTGAATTTCCCTCGGCCTGACAAGTCCCAAAAACTGGTACTGTCCTTACCCACAGGGAAAATTTTTGGTAACTTCCTTTTCGAAGTACCTCGGTAGCCCGCTTCCCCAAGATCCTTTTCAACCTCACTGACATTCTCACTAATGTCCGAGTCTCTCGTGGAATTAATACCACCTGTTTGAATATTCTCATTAATGCTCATACAAAGCGTGGAATCTATACCACCTTCAACAAAAATTTCATCAAAATTCAAATCGGAATTTATACCACTTTCAACAATAATTTCGTCAAAATTCAAATCAACCGTGGAATTTATACCACCCTTCTCATAAGAAGTCATAAATAATCTCTCTACAGGAAGTTCATGATACCAGACCTCATCCTCTTTTGGTGAAACCTCAGGGCGCAAAAGAACGTGCACTTTCCCAGCCCCCTGATCATTCACCTCAGAGGCAACTGAATCAAAGTCCTCTTCATTATTCTGTCCTAATTCCTCTACAGGATTTCTCGACAATGCATCTGCATTGGAGTTCACTCGCCCTGGCTTATGAATTACATCAAATTCATATTCTCGTAATTTCACTTTCCATCTTGCTAATTTTGAACCTAAGGTAGGATCATTCAATTGATGTAACCATACTAAAGGACGATGATCGGTAACCAAAATAAATTTTCTCCCATAAATATAGGGTCGAAATCAGTCGAGTCAGTCAAAATCTGATCTCGAAAATCGATGTTCCTCGCGGGCGCTCGTGCCGCGCATCGTTCACCAGATCGTTCGCGCAATCCTACTCCTAAACACACTCATCCATTTAGCCAATCAAAATTCAAATCATTCCCCCCAACCAAACTATGTATGACCTAATTCCCACGTTAAACGGTGATGCAAGCTCGACCAAATTTGCTTCCCGAGTAAATATCGTTAGGCACGTTTTCGTAATATGCGTTGAAATCCCATTTCACGTTTCACTAACAATTTGCAAAAAAATTATTCTAACATAAATTCGTTGGTTACTTTACGTTTCCTATATACAGAATTTATACTTAAATTCTGGTTCAAACTAGTTACTGAACAATATTCCTTTCATTCATTTCATCATTCCAAATAAAATCTTGAAATTATATTTCATCATCATAACAACCACTTTCAATTACTGCCTTTTGAAATTGAAGATAAAACAGGTTCTCTCATTTCCATTTCACTCTCAATTTAACTTAAAACAAACCTGAAATAAACAACATTCCTTAAAACACGTACAAAATATTAAATCAAGTCAATATAAGAGTTTCGAAATTCCTTAAGCTACATAGTCGGTTCGCTTTATATCATACCAAGTCTCTCTCTTTCTTATTCATATCAAAATTCAAATTTGATTTGTTTAATAATTTGATTAATAAATCTTCATAATCATAGAACCATTTAGAATTTCTACATTCAAACAATTCGCGCTATTTTCAGCGTCCAGGAGGTGCTGCCTCTAGCGGACAAAGTAAACATTAAGGAACAATCACCGATTGGTACACTTTTGCGACTGGCAGCCCTGTGCATCGCCCCCATCGACATATTATAGAAGTGGACCGATAAGGCTGTGGGGAGCACGGAAATGGGCTTTAGAGAGAGAGAGAGAGAGAACTTTAAGATGTAGTCCTATCTCTTTCTAGATACATCTGATTGGTTGAGAGTATTTTCGATGGGTGGAACTGAATCCTGGAATAGAAAAAGGCCTCTCAAATGTGTTCTCTCTCTCTAAGGCTTATTCCCGTTTTCCCCACAGCGTTCTCGATCCATTTCTATACAGTAGAAGTCCGATAAGTTTCTCATTTCGGGGCTGTAGGGGCGGAAAATTCCAGGAATTGCGGACTTATCGGATGCCCCCTCTAGTAGCACGATATTAGGTGCGCGCATGCGTAAGAATGATGCGCAAATCATAAGCAAAATAGCAATTTTATGATTTCTCTAGCGTTCGGCCAGTGATTTTATCTAAAGGATTGCGCTACTGAATTACATTTTTTTTGCCATTTTTATTAAATAATGTTAACCGTTTTACAGTTTTGTAATTATTGTGAATTATAATACCTTGTTATTATTGTATAACTTGTATCAACATTATGAATGAATAATAGTCAATTTTTCAATAATCCTATCACATGGTTCAAACGATACTTCCTTAAATATAACAATTTTTATGAACTTATTGTATTTTTGTGATTTCTACAGTAATTTTCTTAAAATTATTCCTATAATCCCAAGGCAATTATTATAGGCCTATGAGGATTTTCCGACAATACTTATTTTTTTAGGGAATCTTCTTTAGAATACATGCTTCATCGCGTGAATATTTTATTAGAACACATTTTGAAAGAAGCTGTCAACATTTTTTTTTATAAATTATCAGTATTCCATATTTTAACCATGAAAAGAATTTCAAAATAACTTTTTCTTCTTATGCATTCAGATCGACAATTACAATATACTTTTTAATTAATTCGTCGTGTCATTTTTGTTGTTGTAATGTTATAATTAGAGAGCAGAGAACACCGGTTATAGACAGCTGTCTAACACGTTAGATTCTATTCATTTATTTATTCAACCATGTACCATTTTTCACAATTAAATAAAGCGTGAAATTGTTCAAAATTAAAACAAAAAAATTTAATTCAAGAACCTCTAAGTTGAACGATTTCAAAATGAAATTTTCGAAAATAAAATAACTTCAAAACGTTAAAAATTGAATATTTTTAGATTTGAATTTTCGAAAATAGAGAATTTAAAATAATTATTTCCCTTGGATTGCCGATCAGAGTCCGAGCTATTTCACAAGGCTAAAACATACGTAAGGGCAAGCGATTCTTTTCGTTTGTAAAATCGCTCCGCACTCGATCACTTTTACAAGGCAAAAAATACACAAAGTTCTTTAGGTTCTTTTTTATTTGTATGCTGATGACGTATTACATGCCTTATACAAATTTTAGGACACGCAAAGTACTTTGTGTATCTTTTTATGTTGTATTTTTCAACTTTTTCGACTTTCCTCATTTATAAACAATCGTTTTTTGCAATAAACATTAATAACTAATAATTTTTATTAACACAGTTAGACGCAGCTTTTTCTTACGAATCCAACGATACCAAAAACTCATTTTTCATAAAAATGTCACTTACGTATCTTTTTAGTTTGGGCGGCAGTATTAGCGTGGACCAACTGTTTCCCAGCTTCCAGGATAAGAGAAACTGAAGGGTCTGCCGCTCTGCTGTTGGGGGCAAGTGAATTGCTGTGGTGAACAGGGAGTACATGGTCGGGCTGTCTCCTAAGCTCGCTCGAACAGGGCCTGTGTCAATATTCACGGCCAGATACACGGCTGGAGCAAGCCAAGCGAGCAAGGCGATGACCGTTTCGTTAAATCGTTTTCCATCTCCTAGTCAGGGAGCCAGGAACAGTTTGGTCCGCGGTACTGGACTGTGCTTAAATTACGTAACAAAATGACAAAAGTCTGGAAATTTACATCACTTTCGATAAGTCCAAGGAAACGTGAATACCATAATTTCTTATGCATATTTTATGTACAAGTTTTCTGCAAAAATTCATTTCTCACCGATGCACCATTTTCGAAATAATCCTCAAAAACCATTTTTTGGGGGTGTTTTCCACAATTGAAGGGTGTTTTCACCCTTCACCCCGGGTCAATATTATTTTTTAGTAACTTCTTATGCCTCAAGGAATATTCACGCTGAATATGAATCATTTATTATTATTTTTTTTAAGTTCACAAGTGTCAAAAATGTTGGGTCCGCCATTTTCATTCTTTTTCACTCAAATTCATAATCAGCAACCCCAATATATACATTTACACACACACACAAACACACACACACATACAAACAGATATATATTTATATATATTCAGTGTTTTTGTTGCTGTAGGACTTAATTTATTTAAGTTATTCAAGTTTTTAATCGATTCTTGGAGATTTTTTTACCGAAGAGATGAATGTTTAACCGGAACCTTGTGAAAAAGTATCATTCAATAATAATAACTATTATTATTACTATGATATAATGATGTTCCGATAATGAATTTCTTACAGTTTCTTCGCGATTGTTTTGTTCCCATAATTCCTGTAATGAGGAAAAAATTGTAGGACATTATTTGTAGGAAAATCATCAGTAGTTAAACTTTGAAGAATGAAATTAATCTGCTACCAAAAAAATGAATCCTTACCAGCGTAGTGCAATTTCCCATAAAAATATGTAAATTCTTTAGAATAATTATAATACTTTGAACGTTTCGACGGAAAATGTTTTAATTTGAAATCAGCAGCAGCATAATTCATCCAACCACGACCAATTGATAAGAAAATAGTTGAATCTTCACCAAAAACAGATTAATTTCTAGTCAAACATTTCCACTTTTAATGAAAAAGATGCAATTTTTTCACCAACGAAGATACATTGTAACCCAAAAAACGGGGTTTCACACAAATGAATGACTTTTCAACCATAGAGAGGAATTTTTAAGGAATTACTGTACATTTGAACCAAGTGGTTGAATTTTCAACCTTAAAAGATGAATTTTCATCACAAATTATCATACTTGATAGTGAAACCGAAAAAGAGTAGTATTACCTTAAACCCAATTAAATTCAACCAAAAAAGTCAAGCTTTACACATGGAATTTCAGCGAAATAGTTGTATTGTCAGTTGAAAAAATGAAATTTAAATTAAAGTAAATGTAAATAAAAAATTAAATTTCCAACAATAGAAGGTCATTAGAAAATTAATTTTTAACTTTTTTAAAACTTTTTCTTTAAAAAAAAAAGAATTCTGAACGAGAACTGTAATACTGGCAATATTTGAAAAAAGAAAAAAATTACAATTGTAAATCAAGAACAGTAAACTTCATCCAAAAACTAAGAATATGCACCAAAGTAGTTTCATTTTCAACGGAATGGATTACTAATAGTTATACTAAGAACATTAATTTTTTGCCCAATAAGATGAAGTTGCAAAAACAGAAAGTGAATTCCTAAACAAAACAGATTGATTTTCAAGGAAACAGTTTCATTAAAAAAAAATTGAATTTTCAGAAAAAGATGTGAATTTGACAACAAAAAAGAAGACGATTTTTTAACCGATTTTAAATTTCCAACTAAGAAAAATTTCTCAGTAATGCAAGAAAACAAATGTAACCAAGTTGTTCAATTTGCAAGCAAAAAAAATGTATTGTTAATAAAAAATAGTATAGTTGTTATTCCAACCCACAAAGACAACAAAAAGTTTTTTTATTTCAAATGAAAAAAAGTTGAGTTCCACCAAAATAGAGTAATTTTCAAAAATTCAAACAGTTCAATTGTCACGAATTTTCAGCAATTTATGTTCCTTAACTGAGGAGATGAATCTTTAACAGGTGGAATTACTTTTCAACCAAATACTGAAAAGTTTCAATAATGATGCATGTATTTTTAATCGAAAAGATGAGTTGTCAGCGAAAAGTATAGTATAGGTGACATGTCAGACAAACTATATTTTGATTTTTAATGAGAACTACATAGTCAAATTCTACCAAACAGGAGACATTTTCAAAAAAAAACGGTACAATTTTCCACCCAATAGTACAAAGATGAATGTTCAAAGAAATGGTAAAATTTGCGACGAAAACAATTGAAGTCCAACCAAAAACCAAATAGTCGAATGTTCAAGTCAAAAGTTGAATTATTTGGTCCTAAACCATATCTGTAGTTGAAAATCCAACTATTTGGTTTCTTGATGTTTAACTTTAGTTTAAAATTTTTTTTTTAAGATTCATCATTTAATTTGAAAATCAAGTTATGGGAAATTACGTTTTATATTGAGAACTCATTTTTGAAGATGTTGGAAACCATATAAGTTTGTAAATTTTTATTGAGTTAAAAATTCCATTAGAATATTGTGCCTGCACGTTCTTCTAAATTCATCTGTTTGCAATTAGAAAGTGAACAAAAGTATGTTTAAAAGATCTTGAAATGCTGAGAGAAGCTTATAAGTTTTCATTTCAAGGTCAATATTTAGTATTTGCAATTTATAAAATATTTTTTGTTCCGTATTTCTTCAGTCATCAACTCTTCACATATGTGAACACTAATAATTTCTAATTCAAACAAGACAGATAATTTGTACTGTTTCAGATAATATGTAATATAACAATTGAAAACTAAAGTTCGAAGAAAGCCCAAGAATGATATTAGTTGATATTATGTATTGAACTGTACAGCATATGACGCAGCGCCACCTGGTGAAATATATATTGTGCAATGAGCGTTGACAACGCAGAAACTTCTCTCCTCCTCACGCATCAGCTCGCCTGTAGCTGTTTGATGATGCCTGAAGGTGAATACCTATCTGGGAGCAAGAGTAGGAGGCCGCCAGTGGTACACTCGAACACGATTTTTGATGTCTGTTCCCATCTGTTGGCATTACCGTTTGCTACGCGTTCACGCAGGGCCGAATTATTCATTAGGCAGAGTAGGCAACTGCCTAGGGGCCCCGCATCGACTAGGGGCCCGTGCACGCTCTAAGAAAAAAAAAACGTTTTATCGAATGAAAAGTTTTTCTGAAAATTTGTATGGAATTCCTCGACAACAATATCAGTATTTTTTTCGACGGATGTCAATTGGAGAAATACTCCATTCATACAGAACCATCTAGTAACAAGTAGTAGCTAATAATAGCGAATAATAATAATAGCGAATCGGATAAAAATTAGGGAAGTTATGAGTGATTTTTCTCATAAAACTCCCAAAAACGATTTTTTGGCCAAAAAATGAGATTTTGAGGGTATATGGAAAATTTCTCTTATACAATTTTTCTTAGTTTAACTAGATCTACAACTTGTGCTAGGTCTCCATAAAAGTGTCTCCAAATTTTTGTTTTTTGTAACACAGTGTTATGCGTGTAGGTGAATTATCATTGCACGTAAGTTAATTCGGAATGAAATTATCTATAAACTACATTATATAACAGAAGTTTGAATTTTTGTAAAGGACATTGAAGTAATACATGAAGAAAAAAGGGGTACTTTTTCTATGTTGGCATTGGTTTTTCTAATATCAACATAGGATATTTTACTATGTAACATAACACATAGGTCATTAGGTCCCGGGACTGAGACACATATGGCGCCGTCAATACCATGCCACTTTGCTTTTCGGTAGTACCAACCTTCAAAAGAAACGTGTAAAAATTTCATGAGATTCGGTTCAGTCGTTGTCGAGATATTGAAGGTTAAGTGACGCTACATTTGTTCTTGTTTAAACAATGGATACAAAAGAGTTGTGCGTGTTAATCACTGTTTTTTAATGGGGAAAAATATTGTTCAAGCTCAGCAATGGCTTGAAAAGTGTTACCGAGAAAAGTGCCCATCGAAAACAACCATTTTCCGATGGTATGCAGATTTTAAATGCGGTCGAACAAACACCGAAGACGCGGAGCGCCCAGGTCGTCCAATTGAGGTGGCAACGCAAACGCGGCACCCACTTGGAAAAAAATTTTGTCATACGCAATTTTCATGCACAATTTTGAACACGGTGCCTTTTGACATCTCTAGGATGTCAGCTATCTCTTGCAACTTCACTTTACGATCGGACAAAATAATTTTCCTAATTTTTTGGATGTCTTCGGGCGTTGCCACCTCAAATGGACGACCTGGGCGCTCCGCGTCTTCGGTGGTTGTTCGACCGCGTTTAAAATCTGCACAACGTCGGCAAATGGTTGTTTTCGATGGGCACTTTTCCCGGTAACACTTTTCAAGCCATTTATGAGCTTAAACGGTATTTTTCCCCATTAAAAAACAGTGTTTGATTAACACACCAAACTCGTTTTTATCCATTGTGTAAATAAAAAAAAATGAAGCGTCACTTAACTTTCAATATCTCGACAACGACTGAACCGAATATTATCAAATTTTTACAAGTATCTTTTGAAGGTTGGTACTACCGAAAAACAAAGAGGTATGGCATTGGCGGCGCCCACGAAGGAATAGTAAGGAGTGGTATCACCCTATGTGTTTGGTGAGCAGAGGTGGGACAAGCGACGTCCAAGAATTCGTTAATGCTTGCCACGAATGAAAACTCGTATGAACGGTCGTGCACATGCGCAGAGCTGTTTTCGCAGTCACGTGTTATACCCACTCCCCTACATTATATTTTGACATCTCGATGCATATGTAGGTTATGTTCGTTTGTGTTTTTATTTTGTTGGGTGTATATAACGTTCCTGAATTAAAATCGAGAAGGAAAATGGCATCAAAAATACGAAAAGGATCTAGAAAGTGTAAGTACTACAATAACATTATTATAATCATTTATGGATTACGTAAGTAAGGGATAAAGTTAATTTCAGTGAACAAAATATTGTAGGTTAATATGTGCAAAATTTTTATATTTTATGAGCATTAAATAATTGCACATTTAAATATGTACTCGTTAATTTTTATTGAAACATTCACATTCACAATTTTATTTTACTAAACCGGCAGCACAGAAATGTTCAAAACAAAACACAAGTTCGAAACTTCAAACACGTGTTGACATCGTTGGCATGGCAACCGCCAGTGCGCATGTGCACGACCGTGCATACGAGTTTTCATTCGTGGCAAGCATTAACGAATTCTTGGACGTCGCTGCCCAGCTAACCTGTTACCATCCTGAAAGGTTCCTGAATGATCACATGTTATCAGAGGAATTGTTACTTGTATCTCAGTCTCCTAGCAGGTAACGGCATAATCGCCGTAGTTTACTAGGGAGGCTTGTTTGCAACCGTTCCCTGTCAGACTAGTAACATGGCGGTAACAGCCGGCAGCGATCTTCATTTATACATATACATTTTGGGTCTAACCTCTATAATGTAATTTCTTTTTCGTAAGGGTTCAGCTGATAAATATCTGTTTTTTTATAAAAGCTTTGTTCACATATTATCTCCCTTTTCTGGAACTTATTTATCGTTTAATTATGTTCCTTTCCAACATTTTTGCAAAAATATTCATAATTATAATTCCGAAACGATGTATATTTTGAGGTTAAGCTGTCATTGCACGTTGCGTTTCCAAACATCACTTTGTTACAAGCATGTGATTACAATGGCGGGATAATGTTACCTGCTTTGCTTGTAATTTGTTACTACTTTGAGTGGGAAATATATTGTCACTGGGTGACCAGCATGGAAGTCACCAGTGACTGGTTTTTTTAATCTTGTTACAATTATGTGACTATTCGGACTAGTAACTGTGTTAGCTGGGTGGTCCCACTCCCCACTTACAGGGATACTACTCCTTACTATTCCTTCGTGGCGGCGCCATATCTGTGTCAGTCCCGGGACTTAATGACCCATGTTACGCATTATTCCTATGGCATATGGGGAAAATCCCAATGTTAACATAGGCATTATCCCTATGACAACATGAGGTTAAATCCTATGTTAACATAGGAATTATTCTCATGTACATAAATTCCAAAAACAATAATCGATGATTATCAGTGACGATTAATCATCAATAATCATGATTAATCATCATTAATTGCAATTAAAAAATTTTGTTTTCCATGACAACTTAAAATTTTTCTTAATACACTTCGAATTTTCTTAGTAACAAATATTTCGAAACAGAAAACCAGAAGAATATTTTCGTTTTGTAATTTCAAAAAAATTGTGAGCATTTACCATTCGAAAAATATCAAATTATAATTAAGAATGATTCTTAATAAATGAATTCTACATTTATTGTGTGGTTTGGTTGTTCATTTCACCTGCCTATAGTCTAAATCCGACAAAAATGTGAAATATGTAGTTTCCAAACGATTTTTTTCGAATTAGATAGAAAAAATTCCTATGTTTACATAGTCAAAATCCATATGCTAATATAGGTATTCCCCCTACGGTAACATAGGGAAAATAACTCTTCTTCCGTACAGGATTCCTGGAGTCGATCATCTGGAAGTTACTCACATCCCTTCATCAACCTGGAGGGACGTGATTGCATTGCCTAGGGGCCCGGATAGGGTTGTTGCCTAGGGGACCGGAGAGGGTTAATCCGGCCCTGCGTTCACGTGGTCCGCTCGAGTACGGAGATGCCTAATTTTCGGGTAGCCATGACCGTTCACTCTCTGCTCACCACATGAATCTTCCTACCTCGGGTAGCGCGAACGGACCTTTTAGTTCCTAACACTGGGAAAATATGAACAGGGGAGGAGTGCGTCAGGAACGCATGGAGCATTCACCCAGCATTTCGCTCCCAGTCCCTGGTCAGAACCCTGACGTGCTGGGGTTTTTTGGACCTCGGATTCAGATTTAGCGAGCCCAAACACATCTAGTACTCATGGTCTGACCTCCAGACACGAAAAAAGATTTTTTTGAGGTTTTTTTTTAAGTTATGTCCGAAACCTGACGTGCTGGGGTTTTTTGGACCCCGGACTCGGATTCAGTGACCCCAAAAACATATCGTAAACATGGTCTGACCTCCAGACCCGAAAAAAGATTTTTTATGACGTTTTTTGAGGTTATGTCAGAACCCTGACGTGCTGGGGTTTCTTGGACCTCGGACCTGGATTCAGTGACCTTAAAAACATACAGTAAAGATGGTCTGATCTCCAGACACAAAAACAGATTTTTTATGAGGTTTTTTGAGGTTAAGTCAGAACCCTGACGTGCTGGGGTTTTTTGGACCTCGGATACGGATTTAGCGACCCCAAAAGCATATTATAGAAATGGTCTGACCTCCAGAACCGGAAAAAGATTTTTTTGAGGTTTTTTTGAGGTTATGTCAGAACCCTGACGTGCTGGGGATTTTTGGACCTCGGACTCGGATTCAATGACCCCAAAAACATATGGTGAACATGGTCTGATCTACAGATCCAAAAAAAGATTTTTTATGAGGTTTTTTGAGGTTGTGTCAGAACCCAGACGAGCTGGGGCTTTTTGGACCTCGGATTTGGATTCAGCGACTCCCAAAGCATATTATAAACATGGTCTGACCTCCAGACCCAAAAAAAGATTTTTATGTGGTTTTTTGAGGTTATGTCAGAACCCTGACGTGCTGGGGTTTTTTGACCTCGGATTCGGATTCAGCGACACCAAAAACATATGGTGAACATAGTCTGACCTCCAGACCCAAAAAAAGATTTTTTATAAGGTTTTTTTAGGTTATGTCAGAACCTTGACGTGCTGGGTTTTTTTGGACCTCGTATTCGGATTCAGCGACCCCAAAAACATACAGTAAACATTGCGTGATCTACAGATCCAAAAAAAGATTTTTTTAGAGGTTTTTCGAGGTAATGTCAGAACACTGACGTGCTGGGGGTTTTTGGACCTCGGATACGGATTCAGCGACACCAAAAGCATATTATAAACATGGTCTGACCTCCAGACCCAAAAAAAGATTTTTTATGTGGTTTTTTGAGGTTATGTCAGAACTCTGACGTGCTGGGGTTTTTTGAACCTCGGATTCGGATTCAGCGACCCCAAAAACATATAGTAAACATAGTCTGATCTATAGATCCGAAAAAAGATTTTTTATGAGGTTTTTTGAGGTTATCTCAGAACCTTGACTTGCTGGGGTTTTTTGGACCTCAGATTCGGATTCAGCGATCCCAAAAACATATAGAAAACATGGTCTGACCTCCAGGCCCGAAAAAAGATTTTTTATGAGGTTTTTTGAGGTTATGTCAGAACCCTGACGTGCTGGGGTTTTTTGAACCTCGGATTCGGATTTAGCGACTCCAAAAACATATAGTAAACATAGTCTGATCTATAGATACAAAAAAATATTTTTTAAGAAGTTTTTTGAGGTTATGTTAGAACCCTGACGTGCTGGGGGTTTTTGAACCTCGGATTTGGATTCAGCGACCCCAAAAGCATATTATAAACATGGTCTGACCTCCAGACCCAAAAAAAGATTTTTTATGTGGTTTTTTGAGGTTATGTCAGAACCCTGACGTTCTGGGGTTTTTTGAACCTCGGATTCGGATTCAGCGACCCCAAAAACATATAGTAAACATGGTCTGATCTACAGATCCAAAAAAAGATTTTTTATAAGT
Source organism: Andricus curvator (assembly GCA_932195095.1). Lineage (NCBI taxonomy): Eukaryota > Metazoa > Arthropoda > Insecta > Hymenoptera > Cynipidae > Andricus > Andricus curvator. The sequence continues at coordinate 13,845 of CAKNYM010039116.1, forward strand.
TTTTTTAGGTTATGTCAGAACCTTGACGTGCTGTGGGTTTTTGAACCTCGGATTCGGATTTAGCGACCCCAAAAACATATTATAAACATGGTTTGACCTCCAGACAAAAAAAAAAGCTTTTTTATGAGGTTTTTTTGAGGTTATGTCAGAACCCTGACGTGCTTGGGTTTTCTGGAC
>CAKNYM010039117.1:0-13983 GCA_932195095.1 Andricus curvator
ATGAACTTTCGAGTTCGAACTGCTAATCTATAATAATAATAATATAGATCTTACTTTGATTCATTTCAATACAGTACCTATGGTAAAAGACACCTTATGTAGTAAATCCTATTCAAAATATATTACTATGTATAGTTAATGTTACTGCGTAAATGTAGGTCCCATTAACAGAAATTTGTAATAAGAAATGACTGTGTGTATGTATATGTTTCTAAACTGATCGATTATGACTTATGACAGAGAGCTAAGAGTCAGTACTCTCACGACGGGCTTATAAGCAACACTCTAAAATTTTAATTATATAACATATTTCATTACGTCAGTTTTAATAAATTCTAAGTGCCAATTTTACTATAAAAAAGTGATCTATTTATTGAACTACTCTACAAACCTTTTTATTATTATTTATCGCACATGCCAAAGCATTTAAACAAATATAGGCGCGTAAACATTGTCCTTCGAAACGGATTTTCACGGAGATAAGCAAAATTATAACGGCTCGCGTGAAAATATAACAATGAACTAGTGACCTTTCTAATTGGATGTAAGTGAGTGTAAGTTGGAAGTGAGAGTGCTCTTTTAATGGCACTGACGGTCTTGAATATCGAGAATATCAGCAATAAAACTAAAAAAAAACAGATTGAAGGCTTCACCGAGAAGAGGTGACTGCATCTAGCAGTCAATAATCAGCAACGAGGTGGTTGCATCTAAGCAGCCAATAATCATCAACGATGTGGTTGCATTTAAGCAGCCAATAATCATTACATTGAGGTCGTTACATTCTAACGAAAAGCATTGCATCTGGTGAAGAAATCAACGACAATTTTGGTATTTAGACAAGTGGATTGTCGAACAAGTCATCGTGAAACACAACATAGACGTTGCAGAGGCTTTGAGTAGCGTCGAGGTCAACAAATATCAACAATCGTATACCTGTAATTTCAAGTAAGAGTATTTATTGATAAGCGGTTACCAATTAAACAGCTGTCGAGTCGAGTTCATCCCAGAACGGGGATACATTACTAATATGGCTGAAGTGGAGAAAGCAAGACAAATTAAAATAAATTGCAAATATAGATTGACTAAATTTAAAATTTTTTTAGAAAAAATAGTAAACGATCAGAATGAAGAGTTAGTAGATGTTGATGAAATTAAGCTACCCTTAAAGAAAATCGAAGAATCTTGGGATGAATTCGACAGATCTCAGACGGTCATGGAGTTGCTGGTGCCGAGTCAGAATCACGAGGCAGAGAGAACCCGAATTTGAGGATAATTATTTTAAATACTCGTCATTAGCCTCAAAACTTATAAATAAAAATTCGCCTCACGGTTCATCTGTAGACTCACTCGTACGCAGCGCAGAGTCAACAACCCAGCAAAATAGAATAATTCAGCTCGAAGCTGAATTAAGTATCCGTCGTGAGAGCGAACTTGAATCACTGCGACAGTTAGTTGCGCGAACTCCTTCTTCAGAAATAACATCACAACGATCGCGGTTTCCATTGCCTAAACTCGACCTTCCCACCTTTTCCGGAGACTATGACGAATGGTTAACTTTTAGAGACTCTTTTACAGCAATCATTCACGATGATGACTCTATACCTACAATTCAAAAACTTCGTTTTTTAAGAAGCTATTCGAAAGGAAACGCGGCACGAGTGATCGAAAGCTTAGAAACAACCCAAGATAATTATCAAGTAGCTTGGGATCTCCTTGTGGGGCGTTATAGCAATAATAGAATTATCATTCAAAATCACACTCAAGCACTATTTGAATTGCAAGTGGTAGGGAAAGAGTCAGCATCGGCTCTAAGAAACTTACTTGATAGCGCTTTAAGACACGTGCGCGCTTTAGAAGCTCTCAAACAGCCTACCAAAGAGTGGGATACATTGCTCATTTATTTAATTGTAACAAAACTAGATAAATAGACCCGGAAGGAGTGGGAACGGTCAGTAAAAGGGGACGAAATGCCCAAGTTCGAGGAATTGACCAGTTTTTTAAATACGAAATGCCAAATGTTAGAATCAATAAACACGGGTTCAATTGATCATTCCAAGAGCAATGTTTACTCTGAAAATAAGTCATCTAACGGGAATAGAGGGCATTCTTCGAAAGCGCTCATAAACACTCAAGCAAGCAATTCGTGTTTCATTTGTAATAACAATCATTTCGTAAACTCATGTCCTGAATTACTGAAATTAGCTGTTACCGAGCGAATGCAGGTGGTTAAGAGAAAAGGTCTATGTTTTAATTGCTTGCGGCGAAATCATAGAATTAGTGAATGTCAATCTACTAATTGTCTGAAATGTAATCGTCGTCATCATACGTTATTACATGACGATTCCCGAGGGCAATTTAATTCTGAAGAAGGAAAGAATACGAGTAAAAGAAATCAGCTTACGAATTTGCATGTGTCTGATGCGTCGAAAGTCTTATTGTCCACAGCGATTGTAGATTTGATGGATAACAAGGGCATGAGACATGCGTGCAGAATCATTTTAGATAATGGTTCACAGCCAAATCTCATAACTCGAAAGTTAGCAAACTTTTTAAAATTAAAAAAGACTAAATTAGATGTATCTGTTGAGGCTGTGAATAACGTGGAGGTCGCTAGTAGCGAATGGGTCGTCGCAAATTTACATTCCAGATTTTCCAGCTATTCCACGCAACTTTCCTTCTTAGTGCTTCCATCAATAACAGGCAAGCTTCCAGCCTACCCTATAAATAAACAAGCCCTGAAAATCCCAAAACACATCAAACTTTCAGATCCCAATTTTGATCAGCCTGGCGAAGTGGAAGCATTGGTTGGTGCTGAGGTATTCTACGAATTGCTTGGCTCAAGCAGGATTGCATTGGCAATACCACGAACGTCTTTACAAAACACTAGATTAGGATGGATCGTGACAGGCAAAGTCAACGTGGGAGGACATCAACAAAAGATTAGATGTCATATAGTAAGAAAGCATCATGACCTTGAGGAGAAGCTTGAAAAAATCTGGGTAATGGAGGACTTTGGAGAGAAGCAACATTATTTGGAAGAAGAAGAAGCTTGCGAAAATCACTTCTCTGCCAATGTAAACCGGGACGCACAAGGCAAGTACATTGTACGATTGCCTTTTAAGAGGGAAATAGAGGAGCTAAGAGCATCTTACGAAACGGCGCGACGAAAATTCTTCGCATTGGAAAGGAGACTAGCAAAGAATCCAGATCTAAAGCAAGGTTATCACAATTTTATGAGAGAGTACGAAGATCTAGGTCACATGGAGTTAACCAAAGACTCAACCAACGAAGGCTACTACATGCCGCACCAAGCGGTAGTAAAAGAATCCAGTCTCACCACGAAATTACGAGTGGTTTATAACGCATCATCACCAACAACTACGGGAATTTCATTAAATGAAACTATGATGACAGGTCCAACCATCCAAGATGGTATCTTCAACCAGATTCTGCGTTTTCGTCAACACAGAATCGTGTTGACTGCGGACATTGAAAAAATGTACCGCCAGTTCTGGGTCCACCCCGAGGACAGGAAATATCAAAAGATACTCTGGAGATACGACTCTGGAAAACCAGTAAAAACCTATCATTTGAAGACAATAACTTATGGAACTACCGCCGCTCCTTTTTTGGCTCCTCGTTGCCTCAAACAACTGGCTGATGATGAGGGATCTTCATTTCCTCTTGCTGCCAGAGCGTTGAAGCAAGATTTCTACGTGGATGATCTGCTTACCGGATCTGATTCACTGGAAAACGCAAAAAAACTACGCGACGAATTAATAGAACTTACGAACAAAGGAGGATTACGACTGCGTAAGTGGGCTTCAAATGATCAGGATAGTATCAAGGACCTGCAGAGCTGTGTGGGGCAAACTAATCTCAAACTTGATCCTGACCAATCAAGCAAAACTTTAGGAGTGGCCTGGAATTCGTTGGAGGACACGTTGAAATTTGATGTTCAAGCATTGCCGGTTCAGGATAACATCATAAAAAGGGAGATGTTATCTCAGATTGCGCAGCTCTATGACCCACTGGGATTGATAGCCCCAGTGGTAACCTACGCAAAAATTCGGATGCAGGGGCTCTGGAAGCTCAACGTACAGTGGGATGACCTGATTCCTGCTGAGATGGCTAGGGACTGGTGTAATTTCCAACACCAACTTCAGTTATTGAACCAATGGAAAATATCCAGAGCAACACAGATTCCTGAAGCAGACGACATCCAAGTGCATGGATTCTCAGATGCAAGCGAGAAGGCCTTTGGAGCGTGCATCTCTCTGCGGTCATCAAAAGGTCAACAACATCATTCTATCTTGCTATGTGCAAAATCTCGAGTAGCGCCAGTTAAAACTGTAAGTTTTCCCAAGTTAGAGCTTTGTGCTGCAGTTCTGTTGGCGAGACTTTGGAAGAGTGTGAGGGAATCTCTCAAAACTAAATTCGATCGTTGTGGATTCTGGTCAGATTCTACAATAACACTGAATCGAATATACTCATTGCCTCATCAGCATGAAACCTTCGTAGCAAACAGGGTGGCTGAGATACAGAACCTAACTAAGAAAGAGGATTGGAGATACGTGTCAACAAAAGAAAATCCGGCAGACTTCGTATCGAGAGGACAGTTTCCGGAAGAGTTCCTGGAAAATAACCTCTGGAGGGAGGGTCCGGAATGGCTGGCTCAACCGGAATCGCATTGACCTCAGCGTCAACTTAGTAAAAAAGACTTTCCTGAACGGAAAGGAGCTACCGTTCTACTGTCCTGCAGTAGCAAGTCAAGGTCGGATCTTTGGAACCGAATCTCATCCCTGACAAAATTGCTGCATGTTGTGGCTTATTGTCTGCGTATTACCTCGAAGATACGCAGGCAACCATACCCTTCTGTCGCGTTGTCGCCGAGCGAAATACAGAAGGCATTGCACAGAGTGACCTTCCTGATTCAAAATGAGGAGTTCGGGGAGGAGCTTACTAAGTTGTCAGGAAATGATCGAGGAAGATCTGCTGAGAGTGGGAGGGAGGATAAAAAACGCAGACATCAACGTTGATCAGAAACACCCCATCCTACTGCCTAAAAATCATCCTTTCACTACCCTTGTAATCCGCGACGGCCACGAACGGCTATACCACGCAGGGCAAAATGCAACATTGTACAATGTAAGACTAAAATTTTGGCCAATTGATGGAAGACTCGCCGTTCGAAGGAAGCTTCATATGTGATGGGAAACCTACCAAAGGTTAGAGTGACGGCTGGGCGCCCTTTTGAAAATGTAGAGATTGATTATTGTGGCCTATTTTTTGTAAAAGAGAAGCGTTTGCGAAATCGAGGAAGAGTCAAGGCCTACGCTGCGGTATTTGTTTGTCTCTCTATAAAAGCGGTTCATATTTAATTGGTAGGCGATTTGACGACGGAATTGTTTATTGCGAGCCTTCGACGATTCTTTGCTCGACGAGGAAAATCCAAAGCGATTTACTCAGATAACGGTACTAATTTTGTCGGCGCAAGGAATCAGCTGGGTGAACTTTACGAGTTTCTCAAATCCGATAAACATAATAAGCGAACGAAAGAGTATTTAACCGATCAGGGTATTAAATGGCATTTTTCGCCACCGCGAACACCTCATTTTGGTGGGATTTGGGAAGCTGCAGTGAAGTCGCTCAAACACCACTTAGTAAGAACCATAGGCGAAACACTGTTCACTTATGAAGAGCTCTGTACCTATTTGAGCGAAATCGAAGCTGTGCTGAATTCTCGGCCATTAACACCAATGTCGTCGGACCCTAAGGATCTGTGTGCGCTAACTCCGGGGAATTTTTTGATAGGAACTAATTTGGACAGCTTGCCGACTCTTGACTACTCGGATGTTGTAACAGGTCGATTGTCATCGTGGCAACATTTGCAAAAATTGAAACGTGATTTCTGGAAGCGCTGGACTAACGAATATTTAAACGAAATGAATGTACGATCTAAATGGAATACGGGATCGGCAGATTTGATTAAAGTAGGATCATTGGTTGTATTGCGAGATGAGAATCTACCTCCGTTGCGATGGAAGTTAGGCAGGGTGATTGAATGCCGACCAGGCGATGATGGAATTGTTCGGGTTGTGGTCGTAAAGACGGAAAGTGGTGATTTTGTACGAGGCGTAAAAAAGATTTCACCACTCCCGATCGAGGTTTAAGTTCGAATACAAATCGTTCGGAGCCGGCAGAATGTTACTGCGTAAATGTAGGTCCCATTAACAGAAATTTGTAATAAGAAATGACTGTGTGTATGTATATGTTTCTAAACTGATCGATCATGACTCATGACAGAGAGCTAAGAGTCAGTACTCTCACGACCGGCTTATAAGCAACACTCTAAAATTTTAATTATATAACATATTTCATTACGTCAGTTTTAATAAATTCTAAGTGCCAATTTTACTATAAAAAAGTGATCTATTTATTGAACTACTCTACAAACCTTTTTATTATTATTTATCGCACGTGCGAAAGCATTTAAACAAATAAAGGCGCATAAACAGTTAAGTTTAGAGTCAAAATAAGATACGTCGTGCAATGTCAAATATATAACGCGGTTAGAGACGCTGTTATTAGCCAATAACGTTGAGTCTATGAGCCTTCTGCGACTCTGTACCAGAAAGCTACCACTAATATCAGGGCTAACCAGGGCAACCGCAGTAGCGCTGCATTACCGCCATCAGTTCGCGAGTTCGTGCCATTCTCGACTACACCTTTTTTATATTTTTTTGTGGATTACAAAAGAAGATAATAAGCGCTATTAAAATAAAAATAAACCGATGAATATCTCAATTAAGTCAAAAGTTATAGAAATTTAAAAAAAAAACATTGGGGGTTCATGAAAAACAAAACACAAAATTCAAATATGACAATATGTTTTTTTTTTTGTAAGATATATAATAGTTTATACGTTTTTGAAATAAAGGGTTGCAGTACAAAGCTAGTTAACCGAAATTTTTGGCAAAAATGAGGAGTGGGGAGTGCATTGTTTGGTAGGGGGAGAGTCATATGTTGTGAGCGTGGGAATAACCGTTATGCCACGCACGTGAATAAAACCGGTTTTTTAACAGGCAAACAAAGGATAGAAGCATGCGTTTCCTAGAAATCACACAAAAGAACACGTGCATCATATAAATCATACAAAAGAATTCGTATTTCCTGGAAATTCCACAAAAGAACACGCATTTCCTAGAAATCGCACAAAAGAATCCTATGTTATGTAATTTACACAAAAGAACACATGTTTCCCATAAATCACACAAACGTGTTTAGTGGGGTGTATTTGGTATAAACCGCTTTTTCGTGTGTAAAGGAATAAGTGGCGGTATCCGCTAGCTATCCGCGAACTGTGAAAACGGTCTCATATTATCTGCAGGTTTATGTTTATCTATTTTATATAAACCAATTTTGCAAGTGCACAGCAGAATTCAAAATGATAGAAACGGAAACAATAATCAAAACAAAAAATTTTCCAGGAAAGACGTTACTACAAAACCTAATTTTTTATCTGTCATAAAATGTTATCGAGTTTCTGTGAAAGTATTGTCACACTGCTAAAGCAAAATTCACAACTGAAAATGATTTTCAAACAAATTTCCGAGTGCCATATTTGTCTTAACTTACCGCAATAAAAGTTATTCAAACAATGTTGGATTGCCATTAGTTATATATACACCGCTCAAGGTATTTCAAAATATTTTCTCCAGAAAAATTAGTTTTGAGGGAAATTTTTACCAGAGAACCGATTTCGATTTCGTTTATGCGTGTCCAACAATTTTTTTACATTCTCTAGCATTATTTTTTTGCCTTGATGAAAGTCGTTATTCGTGTAATGTAATGGTTTAATGGTATATATATATTTATAAATCTTATTAATAAGTCTGTAATGAATCTGCAACACTATTGTTGTATGAGGGGAAAATCTTAAAACTGAAAATTCTTTCTTGTGTCTTCTAGTTCATATGTATAGGGTGTAGATATACTGATCTTCCCCTTTGAAGAAAAAACTTTTGGCATATGTGCACGTAAGAGGAGAGGGTGCTGACAATGCTCAAACCAGTTTATTGCGGTTTATTTGGTATAAACCGGTTTTCAAGGTATAACCCAGGTTTCAACATGCTGGAAATGGAAACATTAATCAAAGCAAAACATATTTTTCAAGGGAAGGCTTTACAACAAAAGCTAATTTTTTTTTCATCGGAATAGTATTTAGAACCAATTTCTAGAAAAATGAATGCCAAAAAATTATATATAATTTAGGGCGAATCCGTTTCCAAACAAAGTTCTAAAAAATAAAACAAACTTCAATGAAATTTTCAGAAGAAATTTAAAAATAATTTTTTAAATCCTTTTTTGTGTCTTCTGGTTCATATGTATAGGGTGTAGATATAATGATCTTCCCCTTTAAAGAAAAAACGATTGGCATGTGTGCACGGAGGAGGGGAGGATGCTGACAATGCTTAAACCGGTTTATTGCGGTTTATTTTGTCTAAACCGGTTTTCAAGGTATAAAACAGGTTTTGACATGCTACAAATGGAAACATTAATCAAAGCAAAACAAATTTTTCAAGGGAAGGCTTTACAACAGAAGCTAATTTTTTTTCATCTGAATAATGCTTAGAACCAATTTTTAGAAAAATGTATGCCAAAAAATTATATATAATTTAAGGCGAAACCGTTTCCAAACAAAGTTCTAAAAAATAAGACAAACTTCAATGAAATTTTCAGAAGAAATTTAAAAATAATTTTTTTAATTCTTTTTTGTGTCTTCTGGTTCATAGGTATAGGGTGTAGATATACTGATCTTCCCCTATGAAGAAAAACTATTGGCATGTGTACACGTAAGAGGGGAGGGTGCTGACAATGCTTAAACCGGTTTATTGCGGTTTATTTTGTATAAACCGGTTCTCAAGGTATAAAACAGGTTTCGACATGCTGGAAATGGAAACATTATTCAAAGCAAAACAAATTTTTCAAGGGAAGGCTTTACAAACGAAGCTATTTTTTTCATCTCAATAATGAATAGAACCAATTTCTAGAAAAATGTATGCCAAAAAATGAAATATAATTTAGGGAGAATCCGTTTTCAAACAAAGTTCTGAAAAATAAGACAAACTTCAATGAAATTTTCAGAAGAAATTTGAAAATAATTTTTAAACAAATTTTGCAACCAATTTAAAAAAATTCTTCTGTTTCCACCTAATATATTTTTTTAAATGTAAGAAATTCTTACATTTTTTAAATCTTTTTTTTAACTGGCTACCATTATGAAATTTCCCGTAATACTAGCCCTACTGCTATATACTTGACCGGTTATTTTTACAGACAATCTTGGGATACTAATCAATGCCATCTTTTCTTATATTCAATTTTATAACAATCAAAAATATTATGAAAAATAATTTAAAAAATTTGGAATAGCTTTTCAAATATTAAAACAAAAAAAACTTTGCATGTTCTTTTTTCGTTTTTTGTTTTTAATTTTTTGAACGGTTTTATCTTGTAAAACCTGTAAAAATTAGACTTCAGACTTTCATATTAATGTATTTCAAGTGTCAGAATAATTGAGACACTAATTATTTCATAAATCTTCTAATTTAGGTCAACCAGCTTCCCCACTCCACAAATTATGTTCTGGTATACTTGTGTATATACATGAAAAAAAATAATATATCAATCAATCGATACTAGCAGATTACTTCACTTAATGCTAAAAACACAACAAAAATAAATGTGTCTTTTTTTTATTCAGACAGTCTCGCACTTGTGGGGAATGAATATTGTTTCCTTCAACTTATATGAACATTTTGATTCTATAAATCAAGGAGATTATTTACACAGCAACAGTTTTGCTACGGAATTACCTTTCAAAGCATTGTAGAAGTTACGACGATGAGAACCTTATTCTATTTTCAATTTTCTTTTTGTCTGATGATTATTTGTAATAATAAAAATTAAGAACTGAAACCAAATTTGCCGAGAATCCATAAGTGATTAAAACATAAATCGTCATAACTCAGCCAAATATTATTGAAACTGTTTGAAATTTGGTGCACATGTAAAGTATACTCTAGGGATGCCTACAAAACTAATAAAAAGTTGAAAATGACCTTACGCTCAATAATATTCAATTGAAAGTTCAAGCAGATCGATAATCACGTTTTTATAGTTTCGTGGATAAAAAATATCGAGGGAATTTCATATTTGTAACAAATTGAAGCTAGAAAGTTGTTCTTTATAGTTAAAAAAAGATTTCTGTAAAGTTGTAGATACGTTAATTAAAAATGAGCGGAAAGATGTACTTTGCAAAACAGTAAACGAAGCTCATTGAAAGCCTAACAGAGGCCTTGCTGCCTGAGGAGGCTCAGTCTTAACTCTGTAATCTTTAGGGCGGAAAGAAATTTATGACAGCTGTTGCGTTCGGTGTAGTAGGGCAACACAACTACGACATTAGCGCGACAGCAGCGCCATTTTTCGTGCAGCGGTGGCCTCAAAATGTGGTAAAACGTTCCTCTCTTATATCTGGTAACACTGTTGTCCCAAGCTAGAGAACGTAAACGTGCCACAGTAGTCGATTCGACTTTTACATTTCCATGCTCGGAATTAAAAAGAGAGACCCTATTAAAATCGAAAGTTTTCAAGAAATTGGAGTTTTCCTATTATATCTATAGTTATCGTCTCGAGAAAATAACGCAACCGTCTCACTGAGTTCTGGGTCTGTTTTTGTCCCAAAGTTTGGCGCGTCATTCGCCCCTCTGTCGGATCGCAGCGTTCTCAATATAAGATAGTGGACGTCTGGAACATTGGGCGCGCTGGCGATCGTGTGTTTAGCTCAGCAGCGGTATGTATAAGTACAGCGGTCTCCCAACATTATTTTCCGTGTAGTATATTATAAAGTAAATATTTCCGGCAATTTTTAATGAATTTATCTAAAACTTTCTATAAATCTTCTCTCAACGACAGGCCTTAATTTGCAATTGAATATTATTAAACAAAAGGTCATTCCCACTTTTGTATTGCTTTTCAGCCATACCAAGGGTATACTTTGTAAGCGTACCAAATTTCAAACAGTTTCAATAATATTTGGCAAAGTTATGACGATTTATGTTTTAATGACTTATTGATTTTCGGGGAAAAAATTTCAGGGTAATTTTTATTATTAAAACTAATCTTCGGACACAGTTAAATGTGAATGTAAAAAAGTTCCGTCTTATTGAGTCATATAAGTCTATACAAAGAAAAAAATAAAGAAATTTTCAGAATTAAAAAATTTCCATTGATTGCTCGTTTCGAGTGTCGTACGAGTTATTGAATCCGAGAGCTCAGCTACACTGAACCTCTGACCTGAATTGCTAAGGTGGGATTTCGGAAAGCAGGATTGGTCTGCTACCCGATTCTCAATCATTTGCTTTAACCATTTTTCCTGGGCTGATTTTCTATCTTATTTCGGCCCTGCTGAATCTGAATTAGCGCAAAAAAGTTACTGAAAGTTACCATACATATAAATTAACAAAAATTTGAACATACATGAATAAACCAAAATTTCCCGGATATTTAGGAAATTCATGGCAACTTTCGGTAACTTTCAAAAGTATTCTTACGATATTTATCACGTGCACTAGTTCCGTGAAAATCTAAGAATGTCTTGCTATTTATTTTTAAAGAAGGACCATTAAAGTATGAAGGAACAGAGGGCTCCGATAGTTTTAGACACTTCCATACGCTTTCAGCTAGTCGAAGTTCGGTTTGAGCATCATTTCATTCTAATAATACATTAAAGGAAACCCCTGAAAGTATGGAAAAACACAGAGCTGTCAGCCTAGACTAGGGAGTCTCTCACAAGCTTTCTGTTGATAGATGTGAAGATGAAGAGTCATCAATAGTCTTGTGCATGTGCCCAGATAACAATTGTGCGACGCAGATCACCCGCAGATTGTGATTGTCAGGTTCTGCGTGCAATAACGCACTCATCTCGCCAGCATGGACTGTCGAGCACACATCTGCGAGCGCTATGAGTCGCATTTGGCCAACACACTCTGCATCACACAATACCGTGAGAATGTGACGCAGAGTCTGCAGTCACTATGAGGGCAGAATTCTTTCTAATAACATTTAATTTGCCTATAGTTATTACTTATAAAATTAAATGTTATTAGAAAGTTATATAAACCATTTTCAAAACAATATGGACATCTTTTTAATAATTTTTTTTAATTTTGTGGATTTTTGGAAATTTTGGAAATATTAAAAAAATTTTGGGGTTTTTTTGAAACTTTTGAAATGTTGAAAACTTTAAGTTTCAATCAATATTCTATGTTCGTTGCTCGTTGCAATATATAGTTATAAATTTATATTTTGAGTTCATTGCCCGTTGGTATTAAAGACAGAAATTTGTTAATGTGCTAGAGGTATATTATAAAAAAGGTGTTCGACCATTGTAAAAACAATGTGAAAACGACGTTATACTAATTTTAATAATTAACGAGACTGAAAAACGTAATTCCTCACCGTAGAGAAAATTAAATAGAGATAAAACTAGTTTAAGGAAAATTAAAAGCCTGAGTACTATAATCCAGCGCCACAAATAATTCTGTATGCATTGATCGAGAGGTCTAGAGGATAAATTTTGCTTAAAATATCGAGAAAAGCCTCCTGATGTTTATGAATATGCAGGGTTCTTTTTCGAAAAGTTGGTCGTTAATTGTTTAAACAAGTTTTTAAAAACAAATACAGTATTTATGAAGAATAAACGAACTGTAATATATGTTTTGGAAAGTTTGTACCAAGAAGACTTTTTGCACTTACACTTTTTTTATACAATTAACCGTTCTCAAGTTGCAGCGTCATAAAAAATTTAATTTGCACTAAAATTGACATATTTTCCGATAGATATCTCAGCACCTGTTGGACTACAAAATTTTGAAAAAAGGCAAATTGATTTTTAAAACACACAGACAGGAAAAAAATTGTTTATATACCAATTTCAAAAAACGCTGTTTTGAACAACTATCTTTGTGCAGTATTCAATACATAGTTGTTAAAAAAGGCCGTTTTTTAAATTTGCACATTAACAAAACTTTTATTTCGATCGGAAAATTTCTTTTTTTTTGTCTCTAGAACACCTGGCTTGGAAATCAATTTGCCTTTTTCGAAATTTTCTAGTACGATAAGTGCTGAGATATCTATCTGCAAATATGTTATCTTTATATAGTGCAAATTGAATTGTTTTTAACGTTCTAACTTGAGAACGGTTAATTGTACAAAAAAGTGTAAGCAGAAAAAAGTCTTGCCTTGTTTCAAACTTTCCAAAACATATTTTACAGAATCTTTTTTATAAATACTGTATTTGTTTAAAAAACTTATTGAAACAATTAACGGCTAACTTTAAAAAAAAGTATAAAGTAATCTGTTTAGACCTCGCAGTGCATACAGAAGTATATATTTAGTGGCGGCTGGATTATTAATAAAATACTGAAAAAGTTGAAAATTTTTAAGTATATTATACGTGCGTTGCTCCTGTTGCAAAATAAATTATTGATTTATAATTTAAATAAATAATTGCCATTAAAGAAACTCTGCTCATCGCCCCGTCACGCGATAAATGTGTGTATGTTTGCGTAAAGTTTCACAAACGTGAAAACACTTACTGTTTTTAATTTTTTAAATAAAATTTTTAACAAATTAATTACTTTCCTTTTATTTCGTAATAATAATGGTCATAAATATAAATTTGTAAGATTTCTAATGAAGAATCATAATGTGCAAGTGATATGTGACGCAGATTATGACTGTCATAACGTGCGAGCGATTTGAGCCTCAATTGATGACGCATATGTCTCATTAGGTGAGAGCACATTGTGCGGATTGATCCGCAGATATGCGTGCGGATACGCCATCATTTTGCAAGCATTTTGTTATCTGGGTGTGTGTATACGTGTTCATGTTATTACTCTTCTATGGATCGCTCTT
>CAKNYM010039118.1:0-22532 GCA_932195095.1 Andricus curvator
ACATAATAAATTGATTTTGTACCAGTAATCTGCAAAATTTCCATCTTCTCAAATTATTTCACCCTGGTCGACAAAACACCATCTCTTAATTGTTTTTAAGCATTATTGATAGAAGAGAACATTTTAATTGTAAATATTTTTTAATATTGAGATACATCTCTGTTCTCAACGTGTTGATATCACACTATAATTTGTAAACTCTTTCCCACTTTCAAAGAGATGAGAAAAATAAAATTATGGACAAAAAATTAGAATATCCTAATAGAGATAATAGAGCTTTGAAGTCTGGAGAAGCTTACGTTAGTAAAATGAAAATCGAAGTGCCAGCAGTAAAATGTCTAGAGCCTGTAATATAAAATATAATATTTAAACATAATAAAATAAATAAACGAGCGATAAATAATTATCATTATTTAAGTGTACTAAAAATACTGTTTAAATTATTTTTACAAGAAAATTAAAATAAAACTTATAATTATAATTACATGAATATTTAGGTGTTTTTCTAAATGAAAAGCCGAGAAATTGTATTTGTATTTATTTTTTACAATGTGTAGGACCAAGTTTGTAAACGATGTTCCCAACAATGTAATAGACTTGATTATGAGATGAAATTAAACATTTTCGAAACTTTCCACGAGAAATCGTATTCTGACCAATCGAAATATATCGTTGAAAACTGCATGACTTTCCATCATGTTAATACAACTAGAATAAAAGATTATGAATCTCGACGGCTAGCAACCTTCAAATATAAACGGATAAACGGGGAACACACCGTAATAACCATGGAGAATTACCGCAGAGACACTTGCAACAATTGGAGAACATATTAGGTTTTTTCCTTTCCAAGAAAGTCACTATAGCAGGAAAAAGTCTTCTAAAGAGTGTCTTAAGCCCGACTTAAATATATCGAAAATGTATGAACTTTTTGGTCAAAAATATCCCGACATAAAGTTATGAGTACGAGCCTATGACCACGTATTTAAAACAGATTTTAATTTGAGGTTTGGATTGCCTCAGTATGATACATGCACAGTGTGTGACAAATTCTTTATCGATCTCTCTACAGCACAGAACGAAGAAGGAAGGAATTCGATTGCAGCGGAATGTTAACCTCATCAGATAAAAGCTGAAAGTGAATATGCTACGCTACGTACAATTCTGCTATTCATAATATGGGAACAAATGAAGTCACGATGTCTGTCTGGCATGGAACTGTAGCAAAACGGGGGTCTGCAGAAAACGCTTCATGTCTTTTGAATTATATACTCAGAAGCTTTTATCCGCTGAATGATGATGAAGAAAGATCTCGTCATATTTTGGTCTGACCGGTGTGTAGGAGAGAATAATAATTGGAAAATGATGGCCCTTGCGTGAATGGTTATTGAAAATAAGTATCTTTCAACAGTGGAACAAAAGTTAATGAATACAGGTCATAGCTTTTTGCCTTGTGATAGAGATTCTTCTCTAATAGAATTTGTGAAAAGAACTGCCATTGCTAATGAACCTTCCTGTTGTATTGATTTGATAACCGAAGCCAGACCTTCGAAACCATTTACTGTCATTTACACCAGCAAAAAGAGTTTTTAGACTTTTCGCCATGGGGAGCTGTTACAAGAAGAGACCCTAAGTTGGAAATTACTTATGCTGCATAGTTAAGAATCACAAAAAAAGATCCTACAACTATCCAAATGCGAACTAAGCACAACTCTTCAGAAGATTGAAAAACTTACTCCTTGATAGTAGAAAAGGAAGGTATAAATTAAATTATAAAACACAATTCAAATTATAATATACTATAAATCAGACCAAACTTTATTACCTTCAAAACATGAAATTCTTTTATCACATTCAATATTGGGACCAAATATGATGGAATACTATTTGATATTATTTCAGTTTGAATATTGATATAAACAGGATTCTTCACTTAGGATGATTCACTTAGAATGAAAATTTGAAAATTTGAATTTTTCTCCGACAGTTTCAAAGATAAAAAAACCTCGCCAAAAATGTTAGGGAAAGGCCTTTCACTGAAATGTTATTGTTATGAATTTTCCTAAGCATCACCTGAAACATAAAAAAACCGAACCTGATCAAACTTTGACCGAAAGTAACAAGTTGCTCTTAAATAGTAATCAAGCGACTGTCATATTTTTTCAGACTTTCGTTTTTAATTGATATTGTACATTAGGGTGGCCCAAAAATTTATTAGGAAAAAATGCCCTATGAAGTTCAACACGTATTTCCCATAAGAAAAAAGGACGTTTTTATACATTTGATCTAGAGTCGGCAATATTAGGTGAAACGAGGTAAAACTCTACATTTATTTTTACAATAAGCTATTGTATACAAATGAAGAATTACTTTTTGAATATCACCCCCATAAGTCTGTTGCATTGAGTCCCAAAAAAACCCCATAGGTGAAAAATTATATTTTTGAGTTTTTGGCGCTTATTATGCTTTTTGCGCTTTTCATATACAATTATCAGTTAGATCGACGCAATAATCAATTGTGTTTAATATAAGTTCGAGTTTGGAATCTTTCTTATTATTTATAATGATATAATCTTAGAATAATGCTAGAAATTTAAGGTTTATTCTACAAATTTGCACTTTTGTCAAACTTTTCAATTAGAGTGAGATAATAATTAATTCGAAAAATTACCATAACTGTTTAAGCAATTTTTAACAAGTATCTTCCCGATTCTTTTTCTCATTTAGATCGAATATACAATTAGTAGATTGAATTTCATTACCCAACTAAGTACGAACAACGCCTTGTATAGTTTCAAAGATGTGATATATTTGATCTTCAGCAATATTAGTAGCTCCCCCCAAAATTAGAATAAACCTGCCTATGGCATTCCATATCATTCAAATGCAAACCTTCTTCATTCCTAACATTTTCTGCAGGTGGTAAGTTTACTACTCGCGGATTATCTAATATGTTGGGGGGTAAATATTCAACAACTCTCACATTTCTGTGTAAATGAACCCTATTTGATCTGAAAGAATTTGCATTTTTAAAGAATTCTGTACAGTTATCTATACCGCATATTCTGCCTCGATTACGTTCATGAATATGAAACTGTTCCAAGTCATTTTGTATTCCTCGTAAGAACCGAAACCCTTAATTGCAATAAGTACGCTTATACACGGAAAAAATGTATCCGTAAAAAAGTCACGAACTAGTAGCCCAGGTCTCGGATATGAGAAAAGTTCATCGGATATTTATGTATTTTCGTAAATATCCTGCGAACTTTGAGAAAGATTGACGAACTCGATGTGAAAATTCTAAAATGGTTCATCAGTTCTTTTTTACGTGAATAATTACAAAAATATTACGAGTGATTGGGAAAAGATTCTCAGAGCACTCACGAGCTTGCCCGACAAATCTGGGAACTAGACACTAAGTTCGCCTGTACGTGGCCCACACATACACTCTCCCAAACGCGCGGTGCGTGTGTGCGCTCGTATGTGTGCCTTGAGCTCGTCGGATGAGTGGCTAGAAATTTTATAATACCTATTTTGTTTGGCCTCGATGCCTGCGCGTGTTTACGCACTCCTGGTTTATGTTTAGAAACTGGTGAGTCAGCAGTCTTTGAGGGTTCGAATCTTCGAAATTTATCCATATATTTCTCATAGAAATAAGGATTTAATGTTTCATTTTTTTATCTCGTATATCTAAAAAAATACTTGCGCGATTTTTTGTACTTGCCATTACTTCAAATACACAGTATTTCATATGGAATTTTAACATTAAGCAATTTCAATAAATTCCCTGTGGAGAAAACACGCTGACTGGGCCAACGAAATATTCCTTGAGCCCAGTCATCATCCAAAATCAACCTTATAAGGGCTATTGTCTTAATTTGTGGAAATGTGTGCAATCATTTCCGACCCGAAAAAACCTCCTGTGGGACATTTACCGAACCTTATCTCAGATATCTTCAACTATAAAGGGCCAATTAATTTCGAAATTAAGAAAGTACATGTCTTAACATTTCAAATGACGTTGAGTTTGCTCAGATATCATTTTATTTTGCTGAGATATCAGATTTTAAAATTGTTTAGTTATCCATAAACCTACAAACCATAAGCCCATGAAGTCTAAACAGAAACCTCAAGCCCACAACCCCCAAACCCACAAACCCCCAACCTACAAACTCTAAATCCCCAAACCCCAAATGCAACAACCCCAAATCTACAAAGCTCAAGCCGGGGTTTGTAGGTTTGGAGTATGTGGGTTTGAGGTTTGTGGGTTTGGAAGCTTCCAGCACATTTAACGAAATCCATCTCAGTTGCTTTCAACTAAAATGTCCCAAAAATGTTCACATTGGGCCTGGTTACACCGGCGAGCCTACAGTAGGCCGGCTTACTATAAGCTAGCTTAAATACGAGAGTGGCTCAGTTTCGCGTCGGCGCAAAAGCGTTTTCAACAGTGGCTCTCTGTCGCACACGTGGAGTCCCTGCGGCTTCTGCGCCGACGCGAATCTGGACACTCTCATTTAAGCTAGTTTATTGTAAGCCGGCCTACTATAAGCTCGACGGTGTAACCAAAATCATTGAATATAATTATACCAGTCAAGTTCAAAAGACTTTATACTATATGTGCCACTGGTCAATAATAATAATCAGCAGTTCTGAAAAACCACCCATGGCACGTTGATCGAATCCCATTTCAGCTGCCTTCAAATACAAAAGGCTAACAAAATTTCAAATTGAAAATCATTACACAAGTCACCTTTGAAAGACTCTTAACTATATCTCTGACTCCACAATAATAATCAAAACCTCCAAAAATGACCCCTGCTACGTTTAGCGAACCCCATCACAGCTGCCTTCAACTGAAACAACAACAGAAATTGTAATTGATAATAATCACAACATTCACGTTTGCAAGACAAATAGATATACTTCCAACATCACAATTATATTAAACAACTGCAAAAAACTACCTCTAGCACATTTAAAAACACCATCTCAGCTGCCTTTAGCTAAAATATAATAAAATGCAAATGAAAATCAAATTAAATCCCAAATTCTTACTTCTAGTTGATGAATCCAACATGGCGACGAAATAAAGGAAGAGGAACATGAAGGGCTGTGTTTGGGTTCAGAACAAACCAACAATTTTTCTTGTGACTAAGTTTGATATAATATATTAATATATTGTTTTATATTCAAGAACCACACACATTGAAAGATTGATCGTTTTATTAGAATGTTTTCTTTTTTTGAATTAAGAACAATTTACTTGGTTTACAATTTACATGGCCAACGGCCATGCCACGCTGAAAAAACCAGTTCTCGTCAGATCACTGAAGTTAAGCAGCGTTGGGTGCGGTTGGTACTTGGATGGGTGACCATTCGAGAATACTGTGTGCTGTTGGCATATTATGGGTGTGGTGAGCCCAAACTTGTAGTTATTTATAACTACAAGAAAACTATCCACCTAGAAACACTACCCGAATCGTGTAGTGTCACGCCTACCCTGAAAGGGAAATGGCTTAATGGTATACATACATACTTAAACGAAAGAACCTCTTTCATATTTATCTTTTTTTTTCTTCAATAATTCATTAACTTTTTTATATTATCAATTAATCAGCATAGTACGATAATTAATTCATTGAACATTTCAACAAACTTTCGCCTGATTTTGAAATAATATCTGGTAATATATTAAACAGACGCTATAGACAGAAATTTAATATAAGCTGTGTTGAGAGCTTCAAATAATAATACCTGAGTATCCTGTTGACTTCGATTTTCAAAGAATTTTGAAAACCCTTCGTGAATAGTTTTGATGAAGTTGCAAGATACAGGTTTTAAGGGCAGTCAAATATAATCTATTAGAAAATCGAATTATTCGATTCTTCTACCATGGTTTTCCAATGCGCACTTCAATTTTTAGTTATTTAAATTCGAATTAGTTGCGGTGTGGCTATCAAGTCTGATTTTTTTTTGTAATTCCCAATAAATATGAATTCATAATAGGGTTTACAAAAATTTTTTAATAAAAGACGGTTACGAATAATATTGACTATTCAGTCATCATTTTTCATCATTGATGGGGAAATTACAATGTTTCGAAATAATTAGAAATATTCAAAATAACGAATGAGTGAATTATTCGTTATTATCATTTTCTTCAGCAGCGGGGGTCACACTGTAAAATAAAGGACATGAAAATTAACAATTTTATATCGTAATGCATTGTTAAGCGGCCATTCCTAAACTACATCACGCTATTTTGAATTTTTTTTAACCGCCTGTAATGTAATCACAGACCTTCAAATGAAAATTTTACTGCTTTATTCAAGCATATCATCAATGCGGCCTTATAAATTCAAAACGCCGCGCAAATTTTTTCTTATTTCGATATGTATAAGGAATTTGATTGAAAAAATGATTGAATTTGCTTAAAGTCTAGTTAACCGACAAAATTGTTAACGGTCATATATTTCAGGTTATACTTAAATTAAAACTGTTGAGGAATCAGGGAAGGTAAGCTTTGGAGTTTTTGGGGAACTATACCCTAAGATTCCAAATGGAAAATTATATTAAAAATGTAGGAGCATGTATGTTTCTTAAATTCTAACTTACAGGAGTTTTTGTGACCAAACTGCTCGTATTCAGTTTCTTCTTTTTTGCCGTTTTGACGAAAAGTTGTTGATGACAGTTGCAATACACTAACAACCTCATCAATGACAGTCTGACACCTCTTCCTTTCAGGGCATTAACACTCCTGGCATGCCATTTTTCAAAATCATCTATAGTTTAACAAGCCAGCGCTTGCAAAAGTTTTGGTCATGTGTGTGAAGAAAATTATGCTATTTTTCTGCTGTTGTATGAAATGATTTGCAACTTCCATTTTTATTTTTCCTATATGGGTAATTGTCAAATTGGAGGCAAACTTGAAGTCCCAGTAATATAACATTAACTTAGAATCTCTTACTGATTTTTTTTTTGTAATTTAATAAATAGTTATTATCATCCTCTACAAAATGGTCATTTCTTTTTTTTTTATTTCTGTTCCCATTTACTTTAATTTAATAAAAGAACACCCCAAACATCATTACCGTACGGCGTCCCAACCTCACTTTGAACGTGGATAAACTGGTTTTCTCCTTTTCTTAGACAGTAACCTGAAAAACGCTTAACGTATCAAGTTTGTGAACTTTACATAAAGAAAAATATAATTTATGCACATTTTTCAAGTCAAATAAATAATATTGTAAGAACCTTAAAGTCTGTCCCTCGATTTTTGTCATTTCAGAAATCATTACCGTACGTCTTTTTTTCTAGTAAAATATTGTAGTTACAATTGAGTAATAAATACAGAAATATTAAGCGTCTCGTTTAATACAAGATTCTATGAAATTGAGCTGAAAATATTAACTCCTTTTTTGCTGAATCCGATATTGAAACTGAAAAGTGCATTTTGACAACAAAAAAATCATTACCGTACGTGAGTTAAAAAGCAGTTTCTGAGTGAAAAAAAATTATAAAAACCATTCCGTTACTTGCTCAGCGGTGTTTTCTTTCATAAGTAGGTGATTTTTTATGATTGAAATCTATTATTTTTTTATAAATAATATAAAAAGGCTGAACTTCATCAATGTTCTCGTATCATTCCCGTACTGTACAATAGAGAAGTGTAGGACCGCTTATATGCGCGTGCGCGTGGATCAGGTGGGCCGGTTTGTTTTCTGTTTCCTAACCTCTATTTATAAGTATACAGCCTGATACAGATCTCAAGAAGTAAGCTAAATAAGTTAATTAGGAAGGAAGAAATGAGTTACAAATTATATCATAGCACAGGTAGGTGGATTTGCGCTCTCTTTCATCAAACTCCTAACCTCAAATCCACTTTCCGTATTTCATGTAAGAATTTCATCATTATTTCTTATTTTCAAAACTGCCCCTTTTGGATTTCAAATTTTTAGATGTGATAAGTTCAATTTCCATTGTAAAATATTTAATTCCTAATAACGATGTGATTGCCACTGTCAGTGCTAAAATTTGCCTCCAATTTGACAATTACCCATATACGATTTTGCAATCCAAGGGTTCCCCCAGGTTGAGCGTTCCCCAACCTAAAATTTTGGACTATTGAGCATATTTGCACTTAAAAAGCAGAATTACCCTAATTTCAGTTATGAACACACCTTCCTTGGGGAAGATGAGTTTTAAATACCTGGACTACCAGGCTTACTGCCTAGACTGAGGAAAACCATGGAAAAGCGGTAAAGGTGAATAAAAATTCAGTTCTGAACGCACCTTCCTTGATAAAGATGTATTCTAAATACTTGGACTACCAGGTTTACTTCTTAGGAGGACGAGACCCTGGAAAAATGGCCAGGGTGCCTTCTATCTACTTCAGTTCTGAATACAACTTCCTAGGGGAAGACTTATTTGGAACACCTGAACTCCCAGGTTTACTTCCTGAAACGACGATACCTCAGAAATACGGCTAGGGTGCCTTCTACTTCTGTTCTAAACACACTTTCCTCGGTGAAGATGTGTTTTTAAGTATTGCAGTGCAATACTTAAATTCATGGTGAAATCATTCTTACGTGATAAAGACCATTTTTAATATTTCTGACTTTAATCAGTGTGGGGATGTGGCCAGCACAGCCGGACAAGTGGCAGCAAAGAAAGTACCCTTTCTATGACAATAACTAGTAATTTCACAAGCAAGCCAAATGCCGAAACAGATGTGGTTGAACGAAGCAGGGCCGTCTCAACGTCTTCAAGATGCATTTACAGAGCGGGTCCTCCGAAAATGGAAACCCAATTGCGAATATTACCCCGATTAAGAATATTTTAAATAGAAAAAAAATTAATAAATGTGTTCTAAAACTCCTACAATCCTGGATGTCTTCAAAACTGACTCCAATTTTTTTGTTAAATTCACATTATTTTAAAAATTTTCAGAAATCTTCATGAATATTCATGCAAAATTAAAAAATATATAAAAATTCTCCCAAGAGTACTCTTTTTCTTTGCAGGAATTTTTAAAAAACTTTAGGCACAATTGGAATCATTCTAAAATATATTTACAAGTTCTGAAAAAAATTGAAAGATTATTTACAGTTTGGAAATATTTCAAAAACATTCTCAACAAATTATAATTTGCTTTAGATTTCAAAATAAAATTTGGACGCTTTTCGAGAATCTTTATAGGCTTGAAGAAAATAAGAACATTTTCTGCAGATTCAGGGGAAATTAAAAGGATTTTTTAAAAATGTTTTCCAAATTATCGGAAGATAATCTAAAAAATTCAAAGGCAATTACGCTCAATTTCCCGAAAACATTCAAATAATGTAAAAAGATATTTACAAGTTCTGAAAATATTTCCGAAATAAGTTAAGGTTTAAAAAGGTTTCCAACAATGTAGAACGAAATGTAGATTTTGTTAAATTTGAAATAAATTTTTCAAGTTCCTTAAGGATTTTTAAAGGTCTCAAAACAATTTAAAAATGTTGTAATGAATTTTGGGAAAATATTTGAATAATTTTTCAGTTTGCATGAATATTTATGAAGATTTCTGAAAATTTTAAAAATAATGTGGATTTCACAAAAAAATTGGAGTCAGTTTAAAAGACAACCAGGATTGTAGGAGTTTTAGAAGACATTTATTAAATTTTTTTTCTATTGAAAATATTCTTAATCGGGTTAATATTCGCAATTGGGTTTCGATTTGCGGAGGACCCGCTCTTTAAATGCATCTTGAAGAAGTTGAGACGGCCCTGCTTCGTTCAGCCACATCTGTTTCGGGCGTTTGGCTTGCTTCTGAAATTACTATTGTCATAGAAAGGGTACTTTTTTTGCTGCTACTTGTCCGGCTGTGTTGGCCACTCGCCCGCATTGATTAAAGTCAGAAATATTCGAAATGATATCTATCGCGTAAGAATGATTTCATCATGAATTTAAGTATTGCACTGCAATCACATGACAAAATTGTGCATTTGGAGCCATTCAGCTGCTTCCTATCTTCATTGAAAAAGGAGGCCGAAAAATCCTGTTTGTCGGAAGACGGAGTAATAATAAGGAGAACGATCTCCGTAAATGCGTTCTGACTGCGGTAACTGCCCCTTTATTGTCGAGCTCAGACGTTTCTAATCAGCACACTATGGCCATTGAGGCATGCGCACTTTGATCTGCTATCTCCTTTTCTCTCGCGAGAAGTGTGCGAGTGAGCGCCAGTGCATGACAACCACTCTGTGATAACAGCAACGACAGCAATTGAGGTTATATCAATGTTTTGCAACTTATGGCAAAAGTTTTTGTAAATTCAAGTGTAAGTCGGAAAATTAAATAATCAAATGGCAAAAATGATAATAAAAAATATTATTTAACATTACTACGAGAATTTAAAGTAATTTTTCCTTTCTTTAAAAATTTTAAGAGAATAAATAATATTGATTAGGAAAATATTCAAATCATTTCAAACAAATTTTAGTGTATGAATAACAATTGAGCAATTATTAATTTATAACGACTTGAAATTAAAATAATTTAATTTCTATTTTTGAAAGTGTTCAGTTAAATATTAATAATATTTATGGGAACGTAACCTCAGTTTTCAGTTGTCATTAAACACGGCGCTCACTCACACACTTCTCGCGGGAGAAAAGGAGATAGCAGATCGCAGTGCGCATGCCCGAATGGCTATAATGAAGTGATTGGAAACGTCTGAGCTGAGCAATAAAGGTGCGGTTTCCGCAAACAAAACTCGAGGCGCTTTGTAAGCATGATCGGTCTCCTTATTATTACTCCGTGGACAAGACTTTTGAAAAATTATCAAGGTAACTAAATTTCCGTTCTGAATGCTCTGCTGTTGACGACTTTCGAAAAACATTCCTTTCAGCCAAATTCAAATTCTGCAAATCGATAATCGCTCCTCGATCGAGATTTACTGACATTTGTAAACAAACATCCACAACCTCAATAATCATAAATTTAAACACGAAGTAGTATAGGGGATCGTCCATATATTACGTAAGACGTTTTTCTTTTGTTTATATCGTTGTGTCCTTTTCGACTTCACATCAATTTTATTCTCTTCTTTATTTAATCAAAAGAAAAACGTCTTACGTAATATATGGACGAGCCCTAAAGAGATCCAACTCTATGGCCATTTCTGAAAATTGTACCCCCATTTTTCCGTGCCCACATCCTATAGCACTTCAGATAACATATTCTAGCGCCTCTTGCGGAAGACCGTTATAACATAGGTTTTGCCGTTGGTTTTCAAGAGTTTCAAATTTTCTCATGAGAGGCGCTACAATACTTAATCTGTTATGCTGTGGATATGCTATAGGAAGTGGGCACGGAAAAATGGGGGTACAATTTTCAGAAATGGCCATAGAGTTGGATCTCTTTAGGGCTCGTCCATATATTACGTAAGACGTTTTTCTTTTGATTAAATAAAGAAGAGAATAAAATTGATGTGAAGTCGAAAAGGACACAACGATATAAACAAAAGAAAAACGTCTTACGTAATATATGGACGATCCCCTATACTACTTCGTGTTTAAATTTATGATTATTGAGGTTGTGGATGTTTGTTTACAAATGTCAGTAAATCTCGATCGAGGAGCGATTATCGATTTGCAGAATTTGAATTTGGCTGAAAGGAATGTTTTTCGAAAGTCGTCAACAGCAGAGCATTCAGAACGGAAATTTAGTTACCTTGATAATTTTTCAAAAGTCTTGTCCACGGAGTAATAATAAGGAGACCGATCATGCTTACAAAGCGCCTCGAGTTTTGTTTGCGGAAACCGCACCTTTATTGCTCAGCTCAGACGTTTCCAATCACTTCATTATAGCCATTCGGGCATGCGCACTGCGATCTGCTATCTCCTTTTCTCCCGCGAGAAGTGTGTGAGTGAGCGCCGTGTTTAATGACAACTGAAAACTGAGGTTACGTTCCCATAAATATTATTAATATTTAACTGAACACTTTCAAAAATAGAAATTAAATTATTTTAATTTCAAGTCGTTATAAATTAATAATTGCTCAATTGTTATTCATACACTAAAATTTGTTTGAAATGATTTGAATATTTTCCTAATCAATATTATTTATTCTCTTAAAATTTTTAAAGAAAGGAAAAATTACTTTAAATTCTCGTAGTAATGTTAAATAATATTTTTTATTATCATTTTTGCCATTTGATTATTTAATTTTCCGACTTACACTTGAATTTACAAAAACTTTTGCCATAAGTTGCAAAACATTGATATAACCTCAATTGCTGTCGTTGCTGTTATCACAGAGTGGTTGTCATGCACTGGCGCTCACTCGCACACTTCTCGCGAGAGAAAAGGAGATAGCAGATCAAAGTGCGCATGCCTCAATGGCCATAGTGTGCTGATTAGAAACGTCTGAGCTCGACAATAAAGGGGCAGTTACCGCAGTCAGAACGCATTTACGGAGATCGTTCTCCTTATTATTACTCCGTCTTCCGACAAACAGGATTTTTCGGCCTCCTTTTTCAATGAAGATAGGAAGCAGCTGAATGGCTCCAAATGCACAATTTTGTCATGTGATTGCAGTGCAATACTTAAATTCATGATGAAATCATTCTTACGCGATAGATATCATTTCGAATATTTCTGACTTTAATCAATGCGGGCGAGTGGCCAACACAGCCGGACAAGTAGCAGCAAAAAAAGTACCCTTTCTATGACAATAGTAATTTCAGAAGCAAGCCAAACGCCCGAAACAGATGTGGCTGAACGAAGCAGGGCCGTCTCAACTTCTTCAAGATGCATTTAAAGAGCGGGTCCTCCGCAAATCGAAACCCAATTGCGAATATTAACCCGATTAAGAATATTTTCAATAGAAAAAAAATTTAATAAATGTCTTCTAAAACTCCTACAATCCTGGTTGTCTTTTAAACTGACTCCAATTTTTTTGTGAAATCCACATTATTTTTAAAATTTTCAGAAATCTTCATAAATATTCATGCAAACTGAAAAATTATTCAAATATTTTCCCAAAATTCATTACAACATTTTTAAATTGTTTTGAGACCTTTAAAAATCCTTAAGGAACTTGAAAAATTTATTTCAAATTTAACAAAATCTACATTTCGTTCTACATTGTTGGAAACCTTTTTAAACCTTAACTTATTTCGGAAATATTTTCAGAACTTGTAAATATCTTTTTACATTATTTGAATGTTTTCGGGAAATTGAGCGTAATTGCCTTTGAATTTTTTAGATTATCTTCCGATAATTTGGAAAACATTTTTAAAAAATCCTTTTAATTTCCCCTGAATCTGCAGAAAATGTTCTTATTTTCTTCAAGCCTATAAAGATTCTCGAAAAGCGTCCAAATTTTATTTTGAAATCTAAAGCAAATTATAATTTGTTGAGAATGTTTTTGAAATATTTCCAAACTGTAAATAATCTTTCAATTTTTTTCAGAACTTGTAAATATATTTTAGAATGATTCCAATTGTGCCTAAAGTTTTTTAAAAATTCCTGCAAAGAAAAAGAGTACTCTTGGGAGAATTTTTATATATTTTTTAATTTTGCATGAATATTCATGAAGATTTCTGAAAATTTTTAAAATAATGTGAATTTAACAAAAAAATTGGAGTCAGTTTTGAAGACATCCAGGATTGTAGGAGTTTTAGAACACATTTATTAATTTTTTTTCTATTTAAAATATTCTTAATCGGGGTAATATTCGCAATTGGGTTTCCATTTTCGGAGGACCCGCTCTGTAAATGCATCTTGAAGACGTTGAGACGGCCCTGCTTCGTTCAACCACATCTGTTTCGGCATTTGGCTTGCTTGTGAAATTACTAGTTATTGTCATAGAAAGGGTACTTTCTTTGCTGCCACTTGTCCGGCTGTGCTGGCCACATCCCCACACTGATTAAAGTCAGAAATATTAAAAATGGTCTTTATCACGTAAGAATGATTTCACCATGAATTTAAGTATTGCACTGCAATACTTAAAAACACATCTTCACCGAGGAAAGTGTGTTTAGAACAGAAGTAGAAGGCACCCTAGCCGTATTTCTGAGGTATCGTCGTTTCAGGAAGTAAACCTGGGAGTTCAGGTGTTCCAAATAAGTCTTCCCCTAGGAAGTTGTATTCAGAACTGAAGTAGATAGAAGGCACCCTGGCCATTTTTCCAGGGTCTCGTCCTCCTAAGAAGTAAACCTGGTAGTCCAAGTATTTAGAATACATCTTTATCAAGGAAGGTGCGTTCAGAACTGAATTTTTATTCACCTTTACCGCTTTTCCATGGTTTTCCTCAGTCTAGGCAGTAAGCCTGGTAGTCCAGGTATTTAAAACTCATCTTCCCCAAGGAAGGTGTGTTCATAACTGAAATTAGGGTAATTCTGCTTTTTAAGTGCAAATATGCTCAATAGTCCAAAATTTTAGGTTGGGGAACGCTCAACCTGGGGGAACCCTTGGATTGCAAAATCGTATATGGGTAATTGTCAAATTGGAGGCAAATTTTAGCACTGACAGTGGCAATCACATCGTTATTAGGAATTAAATATTTTACAATGGAAATTGAACTTATCACATCTAAAAATTTGAAATCCAAAAGGGGCAGTTTTGAAAATAAGAAATAATGATGAAATTCTTACATGAAATACGGAAAGTGGATTTGAGGTTAGGAGTTTGATGAAAGAGAGCGCAAATCCACCTACCTGTGCTATGATATAATTTGTAACTCATTTCTTCCTTCCTAATTAACTTATTTAGCTTACTTCTTGAGATCTGTATCAGGCTGTATACTTATAAATAGAGGTTAGGAAACAGAAAACAAACCGGCCCACCTGATCCACGCGCACGCGCATATAAGCGGTCCTACACTTCTCTATTGTACAGTACGGGAATGATACGAGAACATTGATGAAGTTCAGCCTTTTTATATTATTTATAAAAAAATAATAGATTTCAATCATAAAAAATCACCTACTTATGAAAGAAAACACCGCTGAGCAAGTAACGGAATGGTTTTTATAATTTTTTTTCACTCAGAAACTGCTTTTTAACTCACGTACGGTAATGATTTTTTTGTTGTCAAAATGCACTTTTCAGTTTCAATATCGGATTCAGCAAAAAAGGAGTTAATATTTTCAGCTCAATTTCATAGAATCTTGTATTAAACGAGACGCTTAATATTTCTGTATTTATTACTCAATTGTAACTACAATATTTTACTAGAAAAAAAGACGTACGGTAATGATTTCTGAAATGACAAAAATCGAGGGACAGACTTTAAGGTTCTTACAATATTATTTATTTGACTTGAAAAATGTGCATAAATTATATTTTTCTTTATGTAAAGTTCACAAACTTGATACGTTAAGCGTTTTTCAGGTTACTGTCTAAGAAAAGGAGAAAACCAGTTTATCCACGTTCAAAGTGAGGTTGGGACGCCGTACGGTAATGATGTTTGGGGTGTTCTTTTATTAAATTAAAGTAAATGGGAACAGAAATAAAAAAAAAAGAAATGACCATTTTGTAGAGGATGATAATAACTATTTATTAAATTACAAAAAAAAAATCAGTAAGAGATTCTAAGTTAATGTTATATTACTGGGACTTCAAGTTTGCCTCCAATTTGACAATTACCCATATAGGAAAAATAAAAATGGAAGTTGCAAATCATTTCATACAACAGCAGAAAAATAGCATAATTTTCTTCACACACATGACCAAAACTTTTGCAAGCGCTGGCTTGTTAAACTATAGATGATTTTGAAAAATGGCATGCCAGGAGTGTTAATGCCCTGAAAGGAAGAGGTGTCAGACTGTCATTGATGAGGTTGTTAGTGTATTGCAACTGTCATCAACAACTTTTCGTCAAAACGGCAAAAAAGAAGAAACTGAATACGAGCAGTTTGGTCACAAAAACTCCTGTAAGTTAGAATTTAAGAAACATACATGCTCCTACATTTTTAATATAATTTTCCATTTGGAATCTTAGGGTATAGTTCCCCAAAAACTCCAAAGCTTACCTTCCCTGATTCCTCAACAGTTTTAATTTAAGTATAACCTGAAATATATGACCGTTAACAATTTTGTCGGTTAACTAGACTTTAAGCAAATTCAATCATTTTTTCAATCAAATTCCTTATACATATCGAAATAAGAAAAAATTTGCGCGGCGTTTTGAATTTATAAGGCCGCATTGATGATATGCTTGAATAAAGCAGTAAAATTTTCATTTGAAGGTCTGTGATTACATTACAGGCGGTTAAAAAAAATTCAAAATAGCGTGATGTAGTTTAGGAATGGCCGCTTAACAATGCATTACGATATAAAATTGTTAATTTTCATGTCCTTTATTTTACAGTGTGACCCCCGCTGCTGAAGAAAATGATAATAACGAATAATTCACTCATTCGTTATTTTGAATATTTCTAATTATTTCGAAACATTGTAATTTCCCCATCAATGATGAAAAATGATGACTGAATAGTCAATATTATTCGTAACCGTCTTTTATTAAAAAATTTTTGTAAACCCTATTATGAATTCATATTTATTGGGAATTACAAAAAAAAATCAGACTTGATAGCCACACCGCAACTAATTCGAATTTAAATAACTAAAAATTGAAGTGCGCATTGGAAAACCATGGTAGAAGAATCGAATAATTCGATTTTCTAATAGATTATATTTGACTGCCCTTAAAACCTGTATCTTGCAACTTCATCAAAACTATTCACGAAGGGTTTTCAAAATTCTTTGAAAATCGAAGTCAACAGGATACTCAGGTATTATTATTTGAAGCTCTCAACACAGCTTATATTAAATTTCTGTCTATAGCGTCTGTTTAATATATTACCAGATATTATTTCAAAATCAGGCGAAAGTTTGTTGAAATGTTCAATGAATTAATTATCGTACTATGCTGATTAATTGATAATATAAAAAAGTTAATGAATTATTGAAGAAAAAAAAAGATAAATATGAAAGAGGTTCTTTCGTTTAAGTATGTATGTATACCATTAAGCCATTTCCCTTTCAGGGTAGGCGTGACACTACACGATTCGGGTAGTGTTTCTAGGTGGATAGTTTTCTTGTAGTTATAAATAACTACAAGTTTGGGCTCACCACACCCATAATATGCCAACAGCACACAGTATTCTCGAATGGTCACCCATCCAAGTACCAACCGCACCCAACGCTGCTTAACTTCAGTGATCTGACGAGAACTGGTTTTTTCAGCGTGGCATGGCCGTTGGCCATGTAAATTGTAAACCAAGTAAATTGTTCTTAATTCAAAAAAAGAAAACATTCTAATAAAACGATCAATCTTTCAATGTGTGTGGTTCTTGAATATAAAACAATATATTAATATATTATATCAAACTTAGTCACAAGAAAAATTGTTGGTTTGTTCTGAACCCAAACACAGCCCTTCATGTTCCTCTTCCTTTATTTCGTCGCCATGTTGGATTCATCAACTAGAAGTAAGAATTTGGGATTTAATTTGATTTTCATTTGCATTTTATTATATTTTAGCTAAAGGCAGCTGAGATGGTGTTTTTAAATGTGCTAGAGGTAGTTTTTTGCAGTTGTTTAATATAATTGTGATGTTGGAAGTATATCTATTTGTCTTGCAAACGTGAATGTTGTGATTATTATCAATTACAATTTCTGTTGTTGTTTCAGTTGAAGGCAGCTGTGATGGGGTTCGCTAAACGTAGCAGGGGTCATTTTTGGAGGTTTTGATTATTATTGTGGAGTCAGAGATATAGTTAAGAGTCTTTCAAAGGTGACTTGTGTAATGATTTTCAATTTGAAATTTTGTTAGCCTTTTGTATTTGAAGGCAGCTGAAATGGGATTCGATCAACGTGCCATGGGTGGTTTTTCAGAACTGCTGATTATTATTATTGACCAGTGGCACATATAGTATAAAGTCTTTTGAACTTGACTGGTATAATTATATTCAATGATTTTGGTTACACCGTCGAGCTTATAGTAGGCCGGCTTACAATAAACTAGCTTAAATGAGAGTGTCCAGATTCGCGTCGGCGCAGAAGCCGCAGGGACTCCACGTGTGCGACAGAGAGCCACTGTTGAAAACGCTTTTGCGCCGACGCGAAACTGAGCCACTCTCGTATTTAAGCTAGCTTATAGTAAGCCGGCCTACTGTAGGCTCGCCGGTGTAACCAGGCCCAATGTGAACATTTTTGGGACATTTTAGTTGAAAGCAACTGAGATGGATTTCGTTAAATGTGCTGGAAGCTTCCAAACCCACAAACCTCAAACCCACATACTCCAAACCTACAAACCCCGGCTTGAGCTTTGTAGATTTGGGGTTGTTGCATTTGGGGTTTGGGGATTTAGAGTTTGTAGGTTGGGGGTTTGTGGGTTTGGGGGTTGTGGGCTTGAGGTTTCTGTTTAGACTTCATGGGCTTATGGTTTGTAGGTTTATGGATAACTAAACAATTTTAAAATCTGATATCTCAGCAAAATAAAATGATATCTGAGCAAACTCAACGTCATTTGAAATGTTAAGACATGTACTTTCTTAATTTCGAAATTAATTGGCCCTTTATAGTTGAAGATATCTGAGATAAGGTTCGGTAAATGTCCCACAGGAGGTTTTTTCGGGTCGGAAATGATTGCACACATTTCCACAAATTAAGACAATAGCCCTTATAAGGTTGATTTTGGATGATGACTGGGCTCAAGGAATATTTCGTTGGCCCAGTCAGCGTGTTTTCTCCACAGGGAATTTATTGAAATTGCTTAATGTTAAAATTCCATATGAAATACTGTGTATTTGAAGTAATGGCAAGTACAAAAAATCGCGCAAGTATTTTTTTAGATATACGAGATAAAAAAATGAAACATTAAATCCTTATTTCTATGAGAAATATATGGATAAATTTCGAAGATTCGAACCCTCAAAGACTGCTGACTCACCAGTTTCTAAACATAAACCAGGAGTGCGTAAACACGCGCAGGCATCGAGGCCAAACAAAATAGGTATTATAAAATTTCTAGCCACTCATCCGACGAGCTCAAGGCACACATACGAGCGCACACACGCACCGCGCGTTTGGGAGAGTGTATGTGTGGGCCACGTACAGGCGAACTTAGTGTCTAGTTCCCAGATTTGTCGGGCAAGCTCGTGAGTGCTCTGAGAATCTTTTCCCAATCACTCGTAATATTTTTGTAATTATTCACGTAAAAAAGAACTGATGAACCATTTTAGAATTTTCACATCGAGTTCGTCAATCTTTCTCAAAGTTCGCAGGATATTTACGAAAATACATAAATATCCGATGAACTTTTCTCATATCCGAGACCTGGGCTACTAGTTCGTGACTTTTTTACGGATACATTTTTTCCGTGTATAAGCGTACTTATTGCAATTAAGGGTTTCGGTTCTTACGAGGAATACAAAATGACTTGGAACAGTTTCATATTCATGAACGTAATCGAGGCAGAATATGCGGTATAGATAACTGTACAGAATTCTTTAAAAATGCAAATTCTTTCAGATCAAATAGGGTTCATTTACACAGAAATGTGAGAGTTGTTGAATATTTACCCCCCAACATATTAGATAATCCGCGAGTAGTAAACTTACCACCTGCAGAAAATGTTAGGAATGAAGAAGGTTTGCATTTGAATGATATGGAATGCCATAGGCAGGTTTATTCTAATTTTGGGGGGAGCTACTAATATTGCTGAAGATCAAATATATCACATCTTTGAAACTATACAAGGCGTTGTTCGTACTTAGTTGGGTAATGAAATTCAATCTACTAATTGTATATTCGATCTAAATGAGAAAAAGAATCGGGAAGATACTTGTTAAAAATTGCTTAAACAGTTATGGTAATTTTTCGAATTAATTATTATCTCACTCTAATTGAAAAGTTTGACAAAAGTGCAAATTTGTAGAATAAACCTTAAATTTCTAGCATTATTCTAAGATTATATCATTATAAATAATAAGAAAGATTCCAAACTCGAACTTATATTAAACACAATTGATTATTGCGTCGATCTAACTGATAATTGTATATGAAAAGCGCAAAAAGCATAATAAGCGCCAAAAACTCAAAAATATAATTTTTCACCTATGGGGTTTTTTTGGGACTCAATGCAACAGACTTATGGGGGTGATATTCAAAAAGTAATTCTTCATTTGTATACAATAGCTTATTGTAAAAATAAATGTAGAGTTTTACCTCGTTTCACCTAATATTGCCGACTCTAGATCAAATGTATAAAAACGTCCTTTTTTCTTATGGGAAATACGTGTTGAACTTCATAGGGCATTTTTTCCTAATAAATTTTTGGGCCACCCTAATGTACAATATCAATTAAAAACGAAAGTCTGAAAAAATATGACAGTCGCTTGATTACTATTTAAGAGCAACTTGTTACTTTCGGTCAAAGTTTGATCAGGTTCGGTTTTTTTATGTTTCAGGTGATGCTTAGGAAAATTCATAACAATAACATTTCAGTGAAAGGCCTTTCCCTAACATTTTTGGCGAGGTTTTTTTATCTTTGAAACTGTCGGAGAAAAATTCAAATTTTCAAATTTTCATTCTAAGTGAATCATCCTAAGTGAAGAATCCTGTTTATATCAATATTCAAACTGAAATAATATCAAATAGTATTCCATCATATTTGGTCCCAATATTGAATGTGATAAAAGAATTTCATGTTTTGAAGGTAATAAAGTTTGGTCTGATTTATAGTATATTATAATTTGAATTGTGTTTTATAATTTAATTTATACCTTCCTTTTCTACTATCAAGGAGTAAGTTTTTCAATCTTCTGAAGAGTTGTGCTTAGTTCGCATTTGGATAGTTGTAGGATCTTTTTTTGTGATTCTTAACTATGCAGCATAAGTAATTTCCAACTTAGGGTCTCTTCTTGTAACAGCTCCCCATGGCGAAAAGTCTAAAAACTCTTTTTGCTGGTGTAAATGACAGTAAATGGTTTCGAAGGTCTGGCTTCGGTTATCAAATCAATACAACAGGAAGGTTCATTAGCAATGGCAGTTCTTTTCACAAATTCTATTAGAGAAGAATCTCTATCACAAGGCAAAAAGCTATGACCTGTATTCATTAACTTTTGTTCCACTGTTGAAAGATACTTATTTTCAATAACCATTCACGCAAGGGCCATCATTTTCCAATTATTATTCTCTCCTACACACCGGTCAGACCAAAATATGACGAGATCTTTCTTCATCATCATTCAGCGGATAAAAGCTTCTGAGTATATAATTCAAAAGACATGAAGCGTTTTCTGCAGACCCCCGTTTTGCTACAGTTCCATGCCAGACAGACATCGTGACTTCATTTGTTCCCATATTATGAATAGCAGAATTGTACGTAGCGTAGCATATTCACTTTCAGCTTTTATCTGATGAGGTTAACATTCCGCTGCAATCGAATTCCTTCCTTCTTCGTTCTGTGCTGTAGAGAGATCGATAAAGAATTTGTCACACACTGTGCATGTATCATACTGAGGCAATCCAAACCTCAAATTAAAATCTGTTTTAAATACGTGGTCATAGGCTCGTACTCATAACTTTATGTCGGGATATTTTTGACCAAAAAGTTCATACATTTTCGATATATTTAAGTCGGGCTTAAGACACTCTTTAGAAGACTTTTTCCTGCTATAGTGACTTTCTTGGAAAGGAAAAAACCTAATATGTTCTCCAATTGTTGCAAGTGTCTCTGCGGTAATTCTCCATGGTTATTACGGTGTGTTCCCCGTTTATCCGTTTATATTTGAAGGTTGCTAGCCGTCGAGATTCATAATCTTTTATTCTAGTTGTATTAACATGATGGAAAGTCATGCAGTTTTCAACGATATATTTCGATTGGTCAGAATACGATTTCTCGTGGAAAGTTTCGAAAATGTTTAATTTCATCTCATAATCAAGTCTATTACATTGTTGGGAACATCGTTTACAAACTTGGTCCTACACATTGTAAAAAATAAATACAAATACAATTTCTCGGCTTTTCATTTAGAAAAACACCTAAATATTCATGTAATTATAATTATAAGTTTTATTTTAATTTTCTTGTAAAAATAATTTAAACAGTATTTTTAGTACACTTAAATAATGATAATTATTTATCGCTCGTTTATTTATTTTATTATGTTTAAATATTATATTTTATATTACAGGCTCTAGACATTTTACTGCTGGCACTTCGATTTTCATTTTACTAACGTAAGCTTCTCCAGACTTCAAAGCTCTATTATCTCTATTAGGATATTCTAATTTTTTGTCCATAATTTTATTTTTCTCATCTCTTTGAAAGTGGGAAAGAGTTTACAAATTATAGTGTGATATCAACACGTTGAGAACAGAGATGTATCTCAATATTAAAAAATATTTACAATTAAAATGTTCTCTTCTATCAATAATGCTTAAAAACAATTAAGAGATGGTGTTTTGTCGACCAGGGTGAAATAATTTGAGAAGATGGAAATTTTGCAGATTACTGGTACAAAATCAATTTATTATGT
>CAKNYM010039119.1:0-13294 GCA_932195095.1 Andricus curvator
AAGAGTTCAGCCATTTTTCAATGAATGGGCTCAGTTTGTTTACGGGAACACCAAGAATGTATTTCCAATAACTCTTTTCTACGGTACTTTGCAAATTTACAATATTTACTATTTATTCAAACAATTTTTATAAACATATTCAGAGTTTGGCTGATTTTCAAGGAGCAGGCTCAATTTCAACAGAATTAAATAAGAATATATTTCAGATGCCTTTTTTCTGTATTGTTTTGCAAATTTACAAGATTTATTAATTATTTGAACAATTTTCATTAAAAAATTAAGAGTTTGGCTATTTCTGAAAGAATAGGCCCAATTTGTTTCCAGAATGAACAAAGAATGTATTTTCAATTACTATTTTCTACGATACTTTGCACATTTACAATAATTATTAATTATTTAAACAATGTTCATAAGCATATTCAGAGTTTGGGCATTTGTCAAGGAATAGACCAAATTTGTTTCCAGAGTCAACTAAGATTGTCTTTCAGATGCTCTTTTCTATGTTGTTTTGTAAATTTACAAGAATCATTAATTATTTAAACAAATTTGATGAAAAAATAAGAATTTGGCTATTTTTCAACGAATAGGGTGAATTTTTGACAGAATTAACTAAGAATATTGTTCCGATGTCTTCTTTCTATTATGCGCTTCAAATTTCCAAGACTTATTAATTATTTAAAATATTTTCATGAGCAAATTAAGAGTTTGGCAATTTATCGAAGAAACCCTGCCGCCCAACCTCCTGCCCGACATGAATTGAAACCGAGGTTGAAACGCAGCGAATACACAACTCGATCGTATGTATACGTCGCAGATGGTCATCCATCGGAGTGCTATGTACGCTCGAAATGGCTTGACATCTAGACTCTTCTCGTGTCGAGATCATTTACTGCGTATTTCTATGAAAATTTGTACGCGCCGAAATTTTATAGGTTTTTTTCCGAAGTTGCATGAAAATGTTTAGAGTTGCACAATTATTTATTCTGCATCGTGAGAGGGTATCCACTCGAAGCCGTGTACAAATCAAAATTATTGAAGTAAAAATTAATGTAATGGTATTTTATTGAACTTCATTTCCAAATAAAATAATTACATGTAAATAAATTGGTCGCGCGCGGAGCGCGCGTATAAGCCTCTAGTGTAGTTCAAAACTGATACTTTGAAATTTGGATAAATGCTACTGTAACATTAAAAACTATCTAGTTTAAAATGTAAATCCTTCATAATTCTACAAGTTCCATTTGAAAACCTTCACAATTAAATAATTTTAAATTAAAAACTTAAATAAATAAACTTTTTTTAATGGAAACTCTGAAAAGCAGAGCATTTCAGATTAATGGAATTTTAGTTTTCAATTACATTTTTTAGAAGTTAGTCATTTAAACTTAATTGTTCAAATCCTTCAAATCAAGTTCGTAAAGATATAAATTATTTAAATATAGAATTTCATGAAATTTACTCCTTCCATTATATTGCAGGAGTGCAACTCTTCAAAGAAACGAGTGATGCCAATACCGTACAAGGGAACAATAGAGCTGA
The DNA here is from genome assembly GCA_932195095.1 of Andricus curvator. NCBI lineage: Eukaryota > Metazoa > Arthropoda > Insecta > Hymenoptera > Cynipidae > Andricus > Andricus curvator. The sequence continues at coordinate 1,540 of CAKNYM010039119.1, forward strand.
TACAGTATGTGAGACATCAATGGACGAAGATCAGACCAGCAGTGAAGATGAAACTGTTCACGATCCGAATTTCGAATCCGTTGCATCTGAGATGCAATGTGAATATCAGGAGAACTTGGCTGAAACGAATGAAGTAGAACAACATTCTTCAGCCTATTACACAGGATTTTTTGCGGTTGATTCGCACCTTTTACGTCATAAATTAAGCGATGATAATCGAATAATGTTCGAAAAATCCGGGCTAACCGTAGGCCAAGTTGTTAGTGCGGCTGTCGCTTTTAGTTTGAGATTCCACCAGACTCAGAAAGATTATTTTTCTTTGATTTTTTAAAGATTTTGGCAGGACCGGAATTCACTAATTTAAATATAAGCAATTATAAAATTAGTATGACATTTGATCCGCCGGATGATAAGATTACTTATCACTTTTATTGCACGACTTGTCACGTTCTATTGCATTCCTCAACAAAAAAAAAGTTTAAGAACTGCTCAATATTATGTCGGAAGTGTAAGGAGATGTTTCACCTCAGCTTTGCTTCTTCCAATTTATTTTTAAGGCTAAATCTGAAGTACCAACTTGAAATATTACTTGAAAGACTCGATGTTCGGAAGCATTTATTAGAAGCACTAAGATTAAGACACGTTCACGATTCAGAATCTATCTCTGACATTCAGGATGGTAAGTTACACGAAAATCTCATGCGTCATGATCCGGGGATTTTGACTTTTAATATGAGCTTGGATGGAGCAGCCGCTAATAATGCAAAAACTGGGTTTTGGCCACATTCAGTAATTTTAAATGATTTGCCACCAGAAATAAGATTCGAAACTATTTTACTAGCAGGTGTTATGGTTGTAAAGAAGAACCGTCGCATGCTCTTCTAAATTTATTTTTAGAAAGTTTTGTTTAGGAATGCAATGAATTGAGTACTGAAAGCATCGATATTATGGACAATGGCGAAGAAATAAAACTAAGATTTGAACCATTATGCTGTCCAGTAGATTCAGCCGCTCGCCCAGTAATTCAAAATAGAGCGAAATATAATGCGTTTTATGGATGTTCCTACTGTCGTCTTAGAGGAAAGTATGCTGGTGGTGCTGTGAAATTTCCGTATGTTAACAGGCCTGTCTTAAGGTCTCACGAAGCTAACTTTGGAGACGTATTAAGAATAATTATGACTGGTTCACTTGAAAAATCGCACAGTGTAAAAGGTCCATGTGTTCTGAGCCGTATTCCAACTTTTGACATGATCTGGGGGTTTCCCATTGAATACTTACACAATGTTGTTATAGGTTCTGCCAAAAGAATACTCGAGTTATGGGAACACTTAAAACTATTACCTCTTCCAGTTAGAAAAATAATCGACGAGCGTTTAATGGCAATTCAGCCAAGGCATGAAATCTACAAACTACCTTACAAGTTTTCAGAGTGGGGAGCATGGAAAGCGACTCATTGGAAGAGTTGGATATTATTTTGTAGTATTCCTATTTGCATCGACATGATTCAATGCGACGTATTGCGCATGTATGCGCTTTTTGTAAGAAGCATCTTTATTCTACTAAAAAAGAGCATTTCGAAAGATGAACTTCGTCAATGTGAAAAAGATCTCGACGAATTCGCACACAGCTTTCAGATCTTAGGCGATACCCCGTTAATGCGATTTAATATACATTTGGCTCAACATCTTGTACAGTCCGTTCGGCACTCAGGACCATTGTGGGCAAATTCTGCGTTTCCTTATGAAGGTTTCATATTTTCGTTAAAGCAACTGGCAAATGGTACGAAAGGCATAGACCAACAAATGTCTAAAAATTCACTTAAATTGCTGGGTTATAAATGCAATATAGCTGACTCTCTTCCAACTATTATAAATAAATATATAGAATCATTATTCTCCACGAGTAAAAAAATTGCTTCTGCGTATGTCACTGAAGATGTGGTGTTCTTCGGTAAGGGTAACATTTCCATCTATGACATTTTTCCTGATGCAAAATTATATAACAAATGCATATACAACCATCAGGTTCTTCACAGCGTAAATTATAATCGTACGAAACGATTTAATGATACTATAGTCAAACTTAAAAATAGAAGCATCATTCAAATTGTTGAGATCAGTAAAACAGTTGAGGAGAAGTGTTATCTGCTCGCCACAAAAATACTAATGGAGAACTTGGTGGTCAGTAATGAGTTACCTATTGTACTGCCACACATTTTCATAATCACAGGTGCGAAAGATAAAGTTTTTATGCCTATTACTGAAGTCTTGGACAAAGTTATGGTTCTTGAATTTGGAACTCAAAATGTGTATGTATGTAAATATCCGAACACGTTTGAGGGACCTTAACATGAAATAAACATGAAAATGTTTTATTCAATCAATGTAAAGTTTGAACTACGATTTTAAATAATATAACATTTAAGTTCTAGAAAAAAATGTTTGGGTAATAGCTTAATTGTATAATTAGCATTGTTGATTATTTTTGAAAATTTTCACAATTCATAATGTTCTATTTCGAATAGGAAGAGATTTGAAATTCTTCATTTTAAGACACTCTACATTTAAATGTCGGTACCTGTTCAATTTTAATCGCTACAATTTGAAATTATTCAAGTTTGAGAGACTTTCAATTCTTAATTCTTTATCTTATTGATTTTTAAAATTAAAAATTTTAACTCTAAATTTTAAGCACTTTAATTTAAAATAGCTTGATATATGAATAGGCTTCATACATAATTTATAAACATGTAATTTTACATTCTAAATTAAAATATTATCTGATTTCTAATGCTTTAATTAAAAAAATTTCTAATTTTAAATCGTTAAATTTATAAGATCAGTGCGACTTAAACTTGTGCCATTTTAAATGCTCAACAATTAAAAATGATTAATTCTTAGGTTTAATTGATAGTTGAATTTATCGCATTCTTGTGTACCTGTGCCTAATTTTATATACTTGAATATTAAAGTTTTTATGTAAGAAATTTTCAAATTTCTACGATTTTAAAAATTGTTTTATGTTGGATGCAGTGAAATATAGATTGCCTGTTCGTGAATGTTCATAATTTAAAATTATTCATTGTACAGGGTTCGAATGTATTATCCCTACTTTTATTTTTAATTTTATATTCTGAAATAAACCTGAATAAAAAAGAAAAATGTGCTTATTTGACAGAGTATTATTGTTGTCTATATGACTTATACCTGCTTCAAAGTTTTCCTTATGTTATCATCCCACAGTCATTTTTATAATTAATTCGTATTCTGGAAAAAATAACATCTTCACTCATTTCACTGTTTTTAATAAACTCAAGTAACTCTCAGAAGTTAAAAAATTATTCAAAATTTATTACATTTCATTCTTTAATTAGACCAAATTCTTTTTTATTTGTTATACTATATTAAATGCATATAGTTTGAAAATATATTTTTTTATTTCAACGATTAGTGATTTTTTCAATTATTTTCCAATTGAAATATTTTAATTTATTCATTAAATATTGAATTAGTTTTAATAAGTACTTTAAGTCAACAAAATTCGATAAATATGATATGCTCGATCGATATGCTGCTTGATTGTCAGCAGCGTTGACTTGTTCAGTGTGTGATTCAAGATCCTTAGTTCTTGTGCGAACTTTCGAACCATTTCCGTGAACGTTCTACCAGATGTTATGTAGTCAATCACACATTGAACACGGGGCGCATTCTGTCTTGCCCATCCAATCTTCTTGTTCAGTTGTGATAGAAACAATATTAAAAACTTAATTCGGGTTGCAAAAATAAACTTGTTAACACATTTAACGGTTGAAAGATTGAATATATTGACAAAAAAGTCCAAAAGAAACATTACAGTCTCGGGCGTGCCCACTCGACAATCGCTCCTCGCTCAACACCCCCCACATCCTTCCCTCTCTCTCCCTTCTACTCTCATACATAGTCACCAGAGGGCACATCAAACGTAATTTTAAATACAAATACTCATAAGAGTTAACTAACCAAATTGACATTAAAATAAAGCTTCTAACATTCGGCCATCCTAGTTATTCTCGGCCTCGAGAATATTAAACATTTCATAATCCGCAAAACGTGAAGGTAATCGGGTTTGTCTTTTTGGTCTAACACGTTTTTCTTTTGAAATAGAGTCTATTTCAGGATTACTTGTTTTCGGTGCTGGCTGCTCTTTTTTTGTCGACGTCACGTTGTAACTCTGCTTCACCTGTTACGTTTTCACTATCGTAGTCTTCTTCCATCATATTATCTTCTTCGTAGTCGTCATCCTCAAAGGCTGGTTTCCAGACCTTTAACTGGCTGACGTGAGCCGTGCTAGCATATTTACGACCCTGCTTGTCTTTCTGAAGGTCCATAACGCCGTAAGTGTCATTCGGGTAAATACGGTAGACCACCAAGGGACCTCTGAATCGTCCTTGAAGTTTAGTGAACTCTCCAGTTGATACCGGCTTGACTCTCATGAAGACAATATCGCCGATGTCGTACCTTACGTGGTTCAGTCGATTCTTATCATAGCGGCATTTGTATTTTGCCTGTTCTTCTATTGATCTAGTTCGGGCTTCATCTTGAAGTTTCTCAGGGCGATCATATACCTCCGAAGTAGTCAGGTCGCGTAGAAACCCTTCATCGTGTCGTGGTTGAAATCCATATAGGAGCTCGAAAGGAGCCTTCCCAGTGGTTTTATTGAAGGCTTCATTTAGATCTCGAGCCATTCTTCTCAATTGTTGATCCCAGTTTCGGTTTTGCGTGTCCACCAGGTCGGCGATCATCATAGACGTCAGCGTGTCGTTCACTCGCTCCGCTTGTCCATTAGCTTGGGCATGTCGTGGAGAATTGAGTGAATGTTTTATCCCGTGTTTTTCACAAAAGGACTCAAACTCATGGGACGTGAAACATGTCCCTCGATCAGTTATCAGACGACTAGGCGCTCCAAAATCCAGAATGAAATTTTCAAGGTGGCGAATTACTCCGGTTGTTTTTGTATCTCTAGTCGCTTCCAGGCGTACGAACTTCGTCAGATTATCCGTTATTACGAGTACATGTTTATTTCCTCGAGACGTAGGATTGAACGCGTCCAAATGGTCCATGTGGACAACATCGAACGGTCTTCGCCCTGGCGGTATTGGGTGAAGTTCCCCTGGTTGACGTCCTCGCATAGTTTTGCTCCTCATGCAGGTTAAACATGCCTTGATGTGCTGTCTCAGATATCTTCTCATTCCTGGGAAGAAGTAGTGATGGCTCATTTTCTGAACTGTACGTTCCAAACCTGTGTGTCCTCCCAAATCTTGGAATCGTATTGCCAAGCTCTTTCGTAAAGCCTTGGGTATCACGTACAGCAACCGTCGATTTACTCGTTTATATAGAACTCCGGAATGCAGTTCGTAATCATGGACTTCGCTCTTCTCATTCTTTGATCGTTCGTTTTCGGTTTTGAGTAAAATTTCTCTTTTTTGTTTCAGCAACTCGTCGCAGTATTGGTATAACATTACTTCTTCTTCGTTAGTCTTAACACTGAATATAGTTAATGGAGCCTCGACAATTTCCTCCGCTGATTTCTCATCGTCATCTTGCACTGGAGCTCGACTCAGCGCATCCACGTGGGCCATCTTCTCACCAGGTCGATGCACAATTTTATAAATAAAGTCGTTGAGCAAGTTGCCCCAACGAGTGATTTGCGGATTTTTGGTTCGCTGCGTGTTCAAATACACTAAAGCCTGGCAGTCTGTCACTATATTGAATTTCACATTGATTAAAAGAGGGCGTAACCGAGTGACAGCCCAGACTATTGCGAGTAATTCCAACTTACTGGAATGATAGTTTCGTTCAACTTCGCTGGTTCTCTTACTTATCGCGTAGACTGGGTGTAGTTTACTGTCGGATCCTCGCTGCATCAAAATAGCTGCTAATCCGTGCGCGCTAGCATCTGTATGGAGTTCAGTCTCCTTCTTCGGATCAAACAATTGTAGAACCGGATAATTGGTGAGACATACTTTTAGATCCACGAACGCTCTCTCGGCTTCTTCGTTCCATTCGAATGTTCGGTTTGATTTTAGGAGCTCGTAGAGTGGGCGAGCCTTCTCGGCGAATTTAAACACAAAACGCCTAAAGAAGCTACATAATCCCAAAAATCTCCGCACTTCATGAATGTTAGTGGGTGCCGGAAACTCTTGAATGGCGCGCACTTTCGTAGATCCCGGTTCAATTCCTTTACCTGAAATCTGGAATCCTAAAAAGGACACTTTTTCCTTCAAGAACGAACACTTGGCAAGATTTAAGGTGAGACCTGCCGCACCAAGAGCATCTAAAACTAGTATAAGTCGCTCTCGCAGATCCTCCCAGTTGCGTCCTCCGATCAAGATATCGTCCAAATAAAAAACAACCACGTGCTTTCGAAGAGGGCCCAGAACTTTTTGCATTAATTTTCCAAAATAAAAGGGGGCGTTCATCAGGCCGATTATCATCCGGGTAAATTCTCCCGTCTCGTCTGGCGTTATGAAGGCTGTTTTTTCGCGACCCTCCTTGGACAATGGAACCTGTAGGTAACCTTGGGCCATGTCGAGCGTGATGAAAAGATTGCACTCACTTAAAAGTGCCATGTGGTCGTCGATGTCTGGCAACGGGAAACTAATCCGTTCGGTTTGTACGTTCAAACGTCGAAAGTCTACAACCATACGATCCTTTCCGTTCATTCTTTTTGCCAAAAGGACCGGGCTAGCATAAGACGAATTGGTATCGACCACGATTCCTGCGTCTCTCAGTGGTTCGATAATGTTTTTAAGTCTAGTACGCTCGTCGTCGCTGGCTTTATAGGGTTTTGACTGGAAAGGTATACTTCCTGGTTTCTCCCGAATCTCCATAGTTACCAGATCGGTACATCCCAACTCGTTCAAATTCATCGCAATAGTGTGTCTGTACTTGTTCAGTACGTTGACGAGATCCTCTATTCGTTCTTTCGGTTGATCTTCTCCCAGGTCCAAATCTTCTTTCGTTACTTTCTTAGAAATTGGAGGTCTCTCGCGCACGTTCATGTGTTTCAAATCAATTCTCTCTAATTCCTTCGTCGATTGAAGGTTTTCAGCTTCCAGATTCAAACATGGTATTCGAAACTCCTCTGTTGAGTTCTTCACCGAGATGAAATTCATGGAATGCGCAGGTAAACATTTACTTTCCACCAAATTCACTTTTTGTTATTTAATTTCGCTTGGAAAAATTCCAAAAATGTTCTCAGATTCCACAAAGCGAAGTTCGTTTCGTACTCTAGCGCAGGCTATATGAGGAAGTTCTGTGAAGGACCTCCCGACGATCAAGTCGAATTGTTGGCTGTCATCTGGAACCACGTACAAGGGTATGTCTTCCGCTGAAACACCATCCACTGTCACACGAGCTCGAATTACTCCGGTGGAGAAAACCTTAAAATGTTCAGGGCCAAAGCTCTTCAAAGCGATCTTCTTAGGTTCGACTTTGTATCCCCCGACGTTGGCGGTGGAGGATTTAATCGTGCAATCGGAGCTACCCGTGTCAATCATTCCAGTCCAGTAATGGTTATCCAACTGCACTTGTTTGATATATTTGGAACCTGAACAGTTCTCATTTAACTTGACAGATTTAATTTCACCTTCGGTTGGAGTCGATCGTTGAGGGCAGTGTCTCTGGGTATGTCCCTTCTTCCGACATATACGGCAAGTTAGTTCCTCTTGTGGTTCCGGGCAGTCTCTAGATATGTGACCAAATTTTTTGCAGTTATAACATTTTGGGTCTCCATTTTCGTTTCGAATCGGCGCTCGGCGATCTGGATTACGACTGTTTTCAGGTTTTACCGGTTTATCCGTACCTCTGTCTGCCTTAGGTCGCGGTTTCTCTTGACGATCTTTCGCTCCATCATCGGTTTTCTTTTTCGTCGTATCCGTCGCACCTCGAATTCTTTCACTGCGTTGATGACTAATTCTTTCTTGTTGTTGCAGGTCATGTAGAAGGTCATCCAGGTCCACATGATCCTTGGCTGACATCGCTGAACAATGATCTCGGGACCATAGACCAATCAGGATTTGTTCCTTCGCTTCTGATTCGGTTAGACCTAGTACACCACACAATCTCGCTTTTTCGTGAAAGTAGGAGGTGAGCGACTCCCCTTTCTGCTGTACACGCTCCTTCATACGAGTCCATTTATCCGTTAAATTTTCAGATTTGATAAATGTTTTTTTGAAGGCCACCTCGAATTTTTCCCACGAATCCAAGTTTGGTGCTCTCAACCTGAACCAATTCAAAGCTCCACCTCGTAGATGAGATCTAGCTGTTTCTAGAACGAAGCTTACAGGCCATCGATGTAGGCGACTCATTCGGTTCATATTCTCCAGCCATTCCTTGGCTGCAACGCTCCCTTTTTCTCCGTCGAATTCTTGAATGCCCTTGCTCAGGTCCGGCATAATGTGGAACGAATCCGTAATCCGATCCGATTTTGAGGTCTGTGTGTTAGGTTCCGCAGACAAACGATCAAGCATCCTCATCATCATTGCATCTCTACGACGACCATCTTCAATTAGAAATTGCATTAGACGCTCCGTGTTTGACGAGTCCGTACTCGGTTCGGGGGGGAATGAATTCAAAGGAGCTGAACCGAAGTTATTATTCGCACCGTTAACAGCAGGTGAGTCGATACGCGGTCCTGGATCAGCTCGATGAACGTCAACTCGCAAATATTGTAAATGATTCACGTTCCGTCCGAGAAATTCGGCTTCCTCAGCATCAATCTGAGTTCTGCGGATATTTGCAGGTTGGGATTGCAGGAGATCAATCACGGTGGGATCCTGAACTGTACTATCATTCGCGTCCGTTACATTTATTAGAGTTCGATCATCCGCTATCTCTGACAAACTTTCCGTTCGCGACGAATTCGAATAGACGGAAGCATTTGACGCGTTTAACGGACTTGGTGAATTCGAAACCACGGAGCGATACGATCTTATCGAATCTTGATCTGACAAGTGTTGCATTTGCGTACTATTCGCATGGGTTTGCATTTCGTGAGCAAACTGATCAAACTCCGCGAGAGACGGAAAATACCTTTGTGGATTCGCCATTTTCAAATAAAATTATAATTATTGGCGTTATTGGGTATTTTTTTAAAATTTCAACTCACACGTATGTCTTGACTGAGATCACTAGCGCCTATTTTTGAAGTATTACTTAAGTACTTCAAGGTTACGTACACTCGCGTATATTTTCGAAATATTACTTATGTATTTCGAGGTTAAGATCACTCGCGTATACTTTACGTTTAGTTTTTACTTACGTATTTTCGAGGTTAATACCACCTGTTCTCTTTCTGTAGGTAAGGCTCTCTCAAGCATCCTCGATATTCAATCAGATTCGCTCTTGTCGCTCCAATAAAAATCTTCTCAAACTAATTTCAAGTCGCACTTGATAATTACGCACAAATACATATTTCCTTGTAAAAATGAACGCTATAGTTCGACAGGGCGCTCACCGCTCACACTGTACAATTTTCTCGATTTCGCACGGTCAAATAAAGACAAACATGATCACTCTATCGCACACCTCAACCGATATCGAACTCTTTGTTGAGGAATTTTTTTGGATCACACATCCAAGTCGAAACTTAGCCGGGCACGTCGACCAAATTCTCGCACTAGCATTTTCAAGTTCACAGATCTTTTTGAAAAAACATCATCCCATAAATGGCGACACAAAGCCACTCATCCACGCCGCGCAATAAAACTTTTCGAGGACACGGATCATATCTCACTTCTGAGATGATAGAAACAATATTAAAAACTTAATTCGGGTTGCAAAAATAAACTTGTTAACACATTTAACGGTTGAAAGATTGAATATATTGACAAAAAAGTCCAAAAGAAACATTACAGCCTCGGGCGTGCCCGCTCGACAATCGCGCCACGCTCAACACCCCCCACATCCTTCCCACTCTCTCCCTTCTACTCTCATACATAGTCACCAGAGGGCACATCAAACGTAATTTTAAATACAAATACTCATAAGAGTTAGCTAACCAAACTGACATTGAAATAAAGCTTCTAACAGTTGATGCAAGCGTCTTTTGGTCTTTTGATCCATCGTCGGTTTTAGCCTTCGATTTGAATCAGCCAAAGCTCTCGCAGCACCACAAACTGAGCAATTGATGGACCAGAGGTCGGACTCTTGCGAGATATCTCCACGAAGGGAAGCATCCATTTCAGCCAAATCTTGGGGTTTAGGAGGAACTTGCATGTTAATGTTTCTCCTTGTCCTGAAATCGCGATCATCTCTCAGAAGGTGCCTTCTTTCCGCGGTTGATCTTAATGTCGCTTCCTCATCTTCGTCTGCAGCTTGATCAAGCAGCGGTTGGGGAAGCGCTCCGCGTACATATCCATTTTTCCGAAGATAGTCGGCTTGATTTCGCAAAGACTGATGCGAAACGTGCTGAAGCTCTGGGTGTTTCTGGCACCACAGAGTATGCATACGCGCCATAAAGCCTCCGCGAACAGGCATAATGCCTGTATATATATATATATATATATATATATATATATATATCGGTTTCGATTCCTCTGGAATAGAACTGAAGGGCCTATGACAAAGCCACCGAACGCGTCCTTGAGTTGCGGATAGAGTGTCCCTGTACCAAGGGTTTCTGCTGAATATGGTTACAATAATTAATAAGCAGTCGCGGACATTTGTCCAGGGATGGTCCCGAAAGAATAACCTTTAAGCGGAGGCGTAACAACCGTGCCGAAAGCTGAATTGCAAATGAGTGAGGTGTCTTAAACGGTGACTCTGGGATACTCTGGGAACAACAATGACACCACCATAACACCAATAAGTTGTAGATGCGGTTCAAAACTATCGAACAATGGGTCGGCAAACAATGCCAATCATCCTAGAGTTCAGGGTGCTGAAAATAATTTAGATGGAAACACGACGAACCGGCGAAACGCCCACATTGAGTGGACGGATCAACTCAAGGATGACTTGCTAGACTACTACGATGCCAGCATTATGCCTGTTCGCGGAGGCTTTATGGCGCGTATGCATACTCTGTGGTGCCAGAAACACCCAGAGCTTCAGCACGTTTCGCATCAGTCTTTGCGAAATCAAGCCGACTATCTCCGGAAAAATGGATATGTATAAAAATGACTGTGGGATGATAACATAAGGAAAACTTTGAAGCAGGTATAAGTCATATAGACAACAATAATACTCTGTCAAATAAGCACATTTTTCTTTTTTATTCAGGTTTATTTCAGAATATAAAATTAAAAATAAAAGTAGGGATAATACATTCGAACACTGTACAATGAATAATTTTAAATTATGAACATTCACGAACAGGCAATCTATATTTCACTGCATCCAACATAAAACAATTTTTAAAATCGTAGAAATTTGAAAATTTCTTACATGAAAACTTTAGTATTCAAGTATATAAAATTAGGCACAGGTACACAAGAATGCGATAAATTCAACTATCAATTAAACCTAAGAATTAATCATTTTTAATTGTTGGGCATTTAAAATGGCACAAGTTTAAGTCGCACTGATCTTATAAATTTAACGATTTAAAATTAGAAATTTTTTAAATTAAAGCATTAGAAATCAGATAATCTTTTAATTTAGAATGTAAAATTACATGATTATAAATTATGTATGAAGCCTATTCATATATCAAGCTATTTTAAATTGAAGTGCTTAAAATTTAGAGTTAAAATTTTTAATTTTAAAAATCAATA
>CAKNYM010039125.1:0-10879 GCA_932195095.1 Andricus curvator
GAAACCCGAAAAATCTTTGAATTTTTAATTTAAATTTATTATAATTTTTTTATAGTTTCTGAAATGTCTTAAAATATTTTTGAATATTCGCTTAAAATTAATTTATCAAAATAAAAAATTATTTTCAATTCCCGAGGAACCTTAAGAGAATGTTTGTATTATCTTGAAATCTTTTTAAATATTCTCCTCAAATTATTTTTTCAAAATGAAACAATTATTGTACATTTTCTTAGGAAACTTAAGGGCATGTGACAGACATAAATACCTACATTACCGACCTCAGTTTTTCAATTTTCTGAATTTGTTTTTTAATCTAATAACTTTTTTTGTAAATAAAATATCGGGCTGAAACTTTGGAAAATGTATGAGAAGATAATAAACTACGTTTACGTACTTTATTCGATGAAGAATTTCGCAAAAAATCATTTTTGAAGAAATTAAAACTGTTTGCATTTTTTAAACCTAAGAACTTTTTTTATAATTGAAATATCGGCTTCAAACTTTGAGAAATGCAAGGGCCCACAGTAAAGTACGTTCATGTACCATTTGAGTATGAATGATGCAAAAAGAGAAATTCCAACTAAATGTCAACTCCGGTTGCCAGTTAGGTCGGTATTCGCGATGAGCATGAAAATGCGAAGTCTGGCGGCCACTAAACGAGGCTCTATCAGCTGGCTCGTCTACATCCGAAATGTGGGGTCCACGCTGTCAAAGATAGATGATGCGGTTTTCTTACAATAATATTCTTTTAAAATTGTGTACAGCATAAAAGTTGAGTGAAATATGTTGTTTCAATGTTGAATTATGTAAGTATTGAAATCGTTATTAGCCTCGTTAAGTGGCCGCCAGACTTCGCATTTTCGTTCCCATGCGAATACCGACCGGAGTTTACATTTAGTTGGAATTTTTCTTTTTGCATCTTTTATACTCAAATGATGTACATAAACGTACTTTACTGCCGGCTCTTGCATTTCTCGAAGTTTGAAGCCGATATTTCTCTTATAAAAAAAGTTCTTAGGTTCAAAAAATGCACCCAGTTTTAATTTCTTCGAAAATAATTTTTAGCGAAATTCCTCCTCAAATAAAGTATGTAAACGTAGTTTATTATCTTCTCATACATTTTCCAAAGTTTCAGACCGTTATTTTATTTACAAAAAAATTTCTTAGATTAAAAAAAAATTCAGAAAATTGAAAGAGTGAGGTCGGTGATGTAGGTATTTATGTCTGTCACATGCCCTTAGGAAATTTTTTTTATCCACTTCAAATCTGTTAGAATTCTTAAAAAGTTTCCTTTTTTCAAAATGTTGAAAATTCTATATTATATTTACTAGTATATTACGACCCAAGGCCAGAAAGTTGGATTTCCGGGCGTGTGTTATGTGAAGGCCGAGGCGAAGCCGAGGCCTCATATCACGCACGCCAGGGCATCCAATATTTCTGGCCGTGTGTCGTATACTATTTTTCTTCATCCCCAGCAGAAAGTACGTTTCTGCTCTCGGGTCAGCTGAGCGGATGCATGGGATATGGTCGCCCGCCCGACTTTTGCAAAGCCGAGGTTTTGTTGGTCGGGGCGGGTATCAGAAACACATATTTTTTTTCTTTTTCTTTATACTTCTTCCTCGTCCGCCAAACGAGGAAGAACCATTTTTGAGGTCTTGTGCCGTCTTTTCATGCACAAAAATCGCAACGACGCTAATCGATCAGTTTTGAGGTTGAACACACCGACAGTCTCTTTTTTCCATTCACCTGTCAAGATAAATATTTTTCAGAGGTTAAGTACATAATAACACAATACTGAGCGTTGCTACATCAGGTTGCTGCGTCAGCGAGCCACAAAAATCTCGCAGCCAATCAGAGATCGTGTTAACTCTAGCAGGCCGCAAAAGCCACTGTTCCCGGACAGAAATGCGGCCAAGAGAATGAAAGAAATTCTTAAGATTCATATGAATATTTGAAAATATTTTTGAAAATTCCGAGAAAAATCCAGAATATCTTCAGGAAATTTTAAAAATTTTGTGAAAATATGAAGAAAAATTCGGGAGATAATTTTTTAACTAAAAAAAAAAGCAAATATAATAGTTAAATCTCCAACCAAAATCAACTAATTTTCACAAAATAGTTAAATTTTCAGTCAAAACGAATTTCTAACCATGAAATATTTTGCAATTATCTTTAAAAATGATTTTTTTAAAAGAAGAAAACATTAAAAACTTTCCCCAGAATCTTGAGAAAAAAATTGTATTTTCTTGAAACCTTTCCAAATCTTCAAAATTTCCAAATCTTCAAAAATGTACATTTTCTTTTAATTTTTTTAAAAATCTTCTCAATATTGAAATTATTTTTTAAAGTTTCAAAACCATGTTTTGAATGCATTGAAATTTTTTTTAAATTGTGCAAAATTTTTAAAATCCCTTAACCCTTTAACGACCACTGTAGCAGCTGAGCAACGTTCACTATTTTCGATTTTCCTAATTTTCAGGTAACAAGCTTAGAATTGTGCAAAATAAATACGTGCATTAGATCGAAGTGGACTATTCCGCATCTTGCGAGGTGGTTACGAGTTATCGTATACTCAATAGAAACTGAGAAAATTATAAATATTGAAAAAAATTTTTTTTGCAAAAGTCGATCAAAAAATGACCATACATTATTCCTGAATTTTTTCAGAATTTTTATTCAACGGGATCAAGGCTTGGTCCTTAAAGGGTTAAAAACTTCCAGAACCTTTTTTGACAATTTTTTTTAAGTTTTTGAAATGCTTTAAGATGTTTTTGAATATTCGCTTAAAATTAATTTTTCAAAATAAAAAATTATTTTTAATTTCCCAGGAAGCTTAAGAAAATGTATTATCTTGAAATCTTTTTAAATATTCTTTTCAAATTAATTTTTAAAAAAATCATTGTGAATTTTCTTAAGCAAAACTACAAATTTCCAAAAAAGACTTCAATTTTCAATCAAAAATTTAACCTTAAAAATTAATTTTCTCTTTAAAAAAACAACGAATTAAACAAAAATGTATATTTCAATTAATTATAATCAAAAAATATGAATAATTTAGATTAATCTTGAACAAATAAAAAAGCAAATAGAATAGTTAACTTCTCAAACAAAAACAACTAATTTGCAAAAAATAGTTACATTTTCAGCCAAAAAGATTAATTTTTAACCTTCAAACTTAATTTTTTACCAAAAAACAACGAATTTGAAAGAAAATATATTTAAATTTTCAACAACAAAAAAAGAATTTTTAACCAATTAAATTTTGAACCAAAAAACATGAATTTTCAAAAAATAGTTATCTTTTCAATCTAAAAGATGAACTTTAACCTAGAAAATTAATTTTCTACCAAAAAACAGCATATTTGAAAAAATATACTTAAATTTCCAAACAAGAAGATTTATTTTCTACCAAAAAACAACGAATTAAAAAAATACATAGTTAAATTTTAAACAAACAAAAAAGCACTAATTTCCAATATAAATGTTACATTCCCACCATTTTTCGCGGTGGTGTATCACAGCAATTATTAAGAATTTGACTAATATTCTTTGAAATCAATCTTTGAATTAAAAAAAAAAAATTCAGGTCATCCAGGTTCTGTATAAAATGAATAATAAATAACTTATTCAGTTATAATTAGCCTTTGCGAATTTTCGATTTGATCGAACTGTGTTTCAATAAATTTGGCTAATTTCAAAAAACGATGTTTTTTTTTTGAGGAAAATGAAACCATTTTCTTAAGATTATACGATTTCCGGGAAAGCGTGAAATTATTTTTCTGAAAAATTATATTTAAAGTAAACTTAAAAACGATTTTAGAAAATTTCAAAGTTTAAAAGATTTTAAGATTTTTAAACAAAATTTCGCAAGTTTGCAGTTACAAAATTTAAAAAAACAATTGAGTAACTTTAAGAGACATTTAAAAGTGTTGAAAAGATTCAAAAATAATTTTAAACTTGAAAAGATTTCAAAACAATTAAAACAAAATGTAGATTTTTAAAGATGTCGAACAAAAAATCTAGAAACTTTTTAAGAATTCTGAATGGTTTCAAGAGAATATTCTTAAGAATCATAGGAAAATTTGCAAGAATTTTTTGTTATTAAAAATTAATTTTTAGAACAAAATTAAAAAGATTTTAAATAAGAGTAGTTACATTTTCAACCATCAAACAACGCATTTTCAAAAAATAGTTACATTTTCAATCGAAAAGATGATTTTTTAACCAAGTAGTTAAATTTTCGATACGAAAGATAAATTTTCAAACAAGAAGATAAACAACTAATTTCCAATAACATATTTTTATATTCCACCATTTTTCACCGTGATATACTAAAATAATTATTAACACTCGTTTTCGGGATTCTTCATTTGTCTCATTTTTTGAAATGTTCAAAAATGTTTTAAAATACTTTTGAATTTAAAAAAAAATTATTCTTCAGAATGAAAAAAAAGCATTAAAAGCTTTCCCAGGAATCTTCAGAAAAAAATTTTATATTCTTGAAACCCTTCAAAATTCTTGAAAAGGTTCCAAAATTTTATTTCAAAATCTTCAAAAATCTATATTTTCTTTTAAATCTTCTCAATATTTAAATTATTTTGAACAGTTTCAGAACTACGTTTTAAATTAATTCGAATTTTTCCTGATTTTTTTTTTAATTGTGCAAAATGATAAAAATGGCCTTGAAATCTTTCAGATTCTTTTATGACAAGTTTTTAATCAAGGCGCCAAATGCACCTAGCCAGTGTACGAACTAAAATAGACGATGGACCGACATTATTAAACTGGAAAAATGCCGCCCTGCCTGACCACTCAAGTAGGAGCGTCTATCGTCTATTTTAGTTCGTAGACTGGCTAGGTGCATTGGGGGCGCTTTGATTTTAGTTCGCAAAAGCTTAGGTGCAGAGGGGGCGCTGCAGAAAATCACTCGAAATTGAATGTATGGGATCGGAAATCTCCCACCTCATCTCTGGTTGTGCGGTGATGAAATGACACCCGCCTATTTTACGCAAAAACTATTGAAATTAGTGAATTTCTCACTCTGAATACAGATTTGATTTAAAATAGGAATAGGGCCTAAATATCTAAAAAGATGTAATTCTAGTATTTATGGAGTAAAATGAGAAAAATCAATGTTAAGGTTGGGTCTTGGTTCCAATGCCCTTAAAAAAATTGAATTTTTCAGTTTTTTCCGATGCATTTTAATTAATCTAGGCCTCGTGAACAATCAGCGTCGTGGTGGCCGTGGTCGAATCTCAGGACCCTTTGTGCATTCTGTGCAAAAAGACAGGGAGCTGGTTAAACAGCCTTAAGTAGGGCTGGGAACGTATTATACGAGATTTTCTACCCATATACTACAATATCTTTTTTAGTACGTTATCGGATCCAAAACATACTGAGCTCATGCGTCGCGTCATTATACAATCAATACAATAGTCTATAAAGGGGCCGTCCTATGTGGGCAGAAAACGTCGGCGTAAAGCAGAAACTCATGAGAGTGAAAGAGACAAATAAATCTGTCCTTCTCTTTCACTCTAATGAGTTTCTGCTTTGCGCCGAAGTTTTCTGCCCACATTGGACAGCACCGCCAGCAGTGAAACTTGGAAATGAAAATTATTTTAATGGAATACTTTGGTGGTCCTTTCGTGGTTGTAAGGTGGTGGTTTTTGATGTTTGGTGGTCAAAATTGCAAAAACTACAGAGTTTTTAAAGCTGGAGTGCTAACTTCACGTTGCTCTCCACTTTTTAACTTTTTTCAAACATTCTTTTATTAATCCTTTGGTGGTCATAAGGTGGTGGTTTTTGATGATTAGCGGTGAAAATTGTGGAAGATATTAATTTTTCAAGAAGTTTTCCTTGACATGCGCAGATGCTTCTGCGCGTATGAAAATGGCGCCACGTTTAAAACAAGAAATGTTACAAGTGCTACGAAAATTCTATATATATATATATATATAATTCAACTACAATTACTGGTACGTACTTACGTATTTACCCAATTTGTTATATTTAAGTAATACACAGATATCAACTTCTTTCCACATTTATCGTGTTTAGAAGTCAACATTTTAATATTTCTCGAAAATTATTTTTGGAATCGTTTGACATATTTAACTGAAGTTAGTGACGTGTATTTGATTATTTACTTTATTAATATAATTTAATTATTACAACGGCCATACCACGCTGAAAAACCCAGTTCTCGTCAGATCACTGAAGTTAAGCAGCGTTGGACGCGGTTAGTACTTGGATGTGTGACCATTCAAGAATACTGACATGAGTGCTGTTGGCACATCGTGGGTGTGGTGAGCCCACACTTGTAGTTATTTATAACTACAAGAAAAACCTAGAAACACTACCCGAATCGGGTAGTGTCACGCCTACCCTGAAAGGGAAATGGTTTAATGGTATATTATTACCAAAAAAGATATAGAAAAAAAGGCCATTGTGAATATTGAAAACAATTATCCTTTTTCATTCCTTTGGGGAGTGAAAGCAGCTCTTTTTCCTACTTTTGATCATCCGAATCGGAAGTTCCAATCATCAAAATGAAGAAGAAATTGTACCGATCCATTTAAGTAAAATATTATCCCGAAAGCCCACAATTCACCTTTTTATGCTAAAAAAGTTGAAGAGGCATGATGATGATGATGATGATGATAATAGTCAGATTACTATTGCAACGGCCATGCCACGCTGAAAAAACCAGTTCTCGTCAGATCACTGAAGTTAAGCAGCGTTGGGCGCGGTTAGTACTTGGATGGGTGACCATTCGAGAATACTGTGTGCTGTTCGCATATAATGGGTGTGGCGAGCCCAAACTTGTAGTTATTTATAACTACAAGAAAACTTCTGCATTTCTACCCTTCAAATAGTACCGATCCATTTAAGTAAAATATTATCCCGAAAGCCCACAATTCACCTTTTTATGCTAAAAAAGTTGAAGAGGCATGATGATGATGATGAGGATGATAATAGTCAGATTACTATTGAAGAAGATTTAGAAGATCCAAACGATGAAAATATTGTTTTTCATTTTGCAAGGATCAGAAATTTATCCAGATTAGTAGGATCACAGATTTCGAAATGTAAAAGACACACTTGGCTCTGTGATAGAGTTTTAATGCATTTTAAACATAAATACTCTCTTAGAAATCATACAAGAGAACATCATTGAAAACTCATTTGAAGAAGAGCAAAATGTAAGATTCTTTTTCAAATAAATGAAATATTTCTTCAAATTGAAAAATTTCCTCGAATAAAAAACAATATTTTCTTTAAACAAACGAATTCTTTAATTTGAGGAAATTTTTTATTGAACTTCAAGTTGAAAGAATATAAAACAAAAAAAAAATAATTAAAGTCAAATTGAACTTGAATTGTGAAAGATTTATTGAATTATGATATATAACACAATTCAAGATACATTTTGGAATTGATAAAAAAAATGATCGTGGTGAAGAAGAGAATACTTATTGAGACGATAGATTTTAGTGAAATTTAGTTTTGAAAAACGAAAAAAAAATTTAATTAAAGTTAAATCAAAATGGTATTATAAGAGATTTATTGAATGTGATATACGTAATGTATGTGTATATAAAAATCAGTAGAAAGGTGTTGTATCCTTCACTCTACATTTTTTTTTTAAATTCACACTTTTTAAAAATATTCTTTAATATTTTAATATTAAGATCAATTGCATAACAGTTACCTCAAATTATATTATATTATAGTGTAGTATATGCGCTACTCAAAAACTCAAAAAATTGGCATTAATTTTTCCCTATCTCTTACGGTTTATGATATATTTTTGTTGCTTAAAAGTAACAATGATAGTAAGTTTTCCTTCAACTGTCAGTAGAACGTTCCTAACAGGTGGACATTTTACACAGAGAAAAAATGAGTCGGATAACATTATCTTCTATCAAATTGACATCTTTAATTTTTTTTAAATCTAATTAAATTTTATAGAAAGTATCCATAAATTTGTAAAATCAGAATTCTGTAAACTCTACAGAAAAATCTGTAATCTCTACAGAAAATCTATGTTGTTTGTATTTCAACTAAAAAATCCTATAACTTAGCAGAATTTTTTTCTGTGTGTACACATTCATGGAATATTCCACGCTATTCGTGTACTGATTTCATACTGGAAGCAGTACCAGAACAGTAGGGTTATAGAAGTACTAAATTGACTAACAACTGAGTTACATTTTTTTTAAAGCCAATACTCGTACTGGAAATAGAACTGGTGCAGTAAATGCAACTTGTAAATTTCTATCTATATATTAAATTACCTAATGGTTAAAATTTTTTTTTTGGGTGGTTCATTTCGAAGGCTGAGAGATTCCTGTTGTCTAGCAAAAGAGAAAGCTCTATTGGATACAATTTCAATAAAAAATTTCATTTTCGAAAATAGATCTTCTCAGGAAATGCTAAAAACATGAAGAAAATGTTCTCGGTGACCATTGAAAAAAAGTTACTACTGAAAAAAGCCATTCCATCTGATTTTATATATAAAACTTCTTTTTTAATAATAATTGAAAAAATTTTTTCTATGTTTTTTCAACAGAAGAGTTCTGTTATTATCTCAATGTGTGTTCATTAAAATTCAAAAATTATTTATCAACAGTATTTTTTTTAGTTAGGAGTAAACCTATATCCTACAAGGTATTCACATCCATTGTTTCTGAAAGATGTGACCAGACGAACTGCAAGAAAAAAAATGGATTTGAAATCTATGGAGTTAAAGCAATCTTTATGGACCTATTAGAAGAAACACTTTGCATTGTATCTAAAGAACGTAGAATACTTCTCAAAAAATATATTTTTTTGTTGATGTTAAAAGATGGAGAAATGTAATGAGATTTTAGGCACTAAATTCAATAAAAATTTTGAAACATGCAATTATATTGAGTGCACTTATTTCTTATTGTATTATACAAAGTTCATATATTCATATTTTAGGGTTGGGTGGGGTTGAAAAAGAGTTTTAAAAAAATTGTATGGCAGAGTTTAAAAAGAAAAATCGCGAATGTTATTTTTGTTTCTTAATCCACATTCAACTAGTTGATTTAAAAAAATTCAAATATATGATTGAAAAGTCTCTTTTGTTTGCAAGTTCAAAAAAAACTATTTGCTTGTAAATGCAAGTTTTGATTTAAAAAATCATCTTTTCTTGATTAAAGAAAGTTATCTTTGGAAAATTAAAATTCATCTTTTAAAACTTAAAAAACTTTTCAGCTCACAAACTCATTTTGAGGAATCGTCTTTTTTCAAATATTCTTCATTGTGGTTTTAAAAAATTTAATTATCTGTTTGAAAATGCAACTGTATGTGTTAAAAGTTTTATATTTTCGTTTGAAAATTCAACATTTTAGCTAAAAATTCAACTATTTTCTTACAAATTCAGCTCCCTTTTTTTTTTGCTCTAAAGTTCATCTGTTTGGTTCAGTTAAAAAACACTGCCCAATTTGGTTAGTGTTTCTAGGTGGATAGTTTTCTTGTAGTTATAAATAACTACAAGTTTGGGCTCACCACACCCATAATATGCCAACAGCACACAGTATTCTCGAATGGTCACCCATCCAAGTACTAACCGCGCCCAACGCTGCTTAACTTCAGTGATCTGACGAGAACTGTTTTTTTCAGCGTGGCATGGCCGTTGTAGTAGTATTATTATACAGTAGTATTATTAATACAACTTACTTGTAGTATTAAGTTGGTGATTAAAAATTCAAATATATGGTTAAAAAGTCTCTTTTGCTTGCAAGTTCAACCTATTTGATTGTAAAAATGTAAGTTTTGATCAAAAAATTAATTTTTTGTTGAAAAACCTTAACTATTTTTGTTGAAAAGTCTTATTTTCTTGATCAAAAAGTTATCTTTGAAAAATTATAATTCATATTTTCAGCTTAAAAATCAACTTTTCAGCTTGGCAACTAAATCCTTTAATTGAAAATGCATCTATTTTGGTTTTAAAATTTATTCATATTGAATCAAGTAGATATTAATATATATAATAATTTTTTTCCGCATCTTTGTGAAAAAATCACACTATTTCAGGGTGACTGAAAAAAAAATCCCTTCACTGTGAAATTCATGAATAATAGAAATTCCTAAACAGTTTTTTATAATCTTGCTGAATTTAAAAATTCTAGAATAATAAAATAAAATTGAATAAAATATATTTCTAGATAACAATTTTTAATTATTGTTATTTTAAATTAAATAATAATTTTCTTCATACCTCGGTCGAAAGTACGTACTTTCGTCCCTAATATCAGAGACGAAAGTTCAACATTTACTCCCTGTGGGAAGTACACGCGCGCCCTCTATAACGGCGGGAGGAAAGAATTTCTCATTAACATTAACTCCCTGTGGAAAGTACACGCGTGCCCTCTATAACGGCGGGAGGAAAGAATTTCTCATGTGTATTATACTAATTGTTAACCTCTGTCATTGCTGTTGTTACCTCTAACCTTAGAAGTAGCTGTTTTGTCGTCAATTAATTGAATATTAATTCAAAAACCCAGCAAAAATGAATAATACGTTGTCATCTGATGATTCCTTAGACGAGGAAGATGTTGTGAGAAATTTCGATGCAGAAGCACAATTGATAGTAAATACAGATACGTTGCCAAAGAAAATTTATTTTAGAAAAATATTATTAAACTTGACTCTTCGAATGTATTGGATGCCTGCCCCCCACGACCAGCAGCACTCGCTTCGCTCGTGCCGCAAATGTCGGGGGCAGGCATCAATAACATGCTTATCAACATTTAAAGTCAAAAAAAGTAAAATTAATAACGTACTTTCGACCGGCTATGAAGAAAAATCGTATACACTACGCGGGCCGAAAGTTGAAATCTCGGTCCTG
>CAKNYM010039127.1:0-52875 GCA_932195095.1 Andricus curvator
CAAAAGGACATAAGCGCCAACATTTGATAAAGCAAAAAGACATAACCGCCAACATTTGCCAAAGCAAAAGGACATAAGCGCCAACATTTGGCAAAGCAAAAGAGCATAAGCGCCAAAGTTTGGAATTCCAAAAAGGCATAAGCGCCAATATTTGGCTAAGGAAATGGGCATAAACGCAAAAAATTGGCAATGCAAAAGAGCCTAAGCGCCAACATTTGGCACAGCAAAAAGGTATAAGCGCCGACATTTGACAAAGCAGAAGGGCATAAGCGCCAATATTTGACAAAGAAAAAGGACATAAACGCCAAAACTTGGCGAAGAAAAACGACATAAGCGCCAACATTTGACACAGAAAAACGGCATAAGCGCCAAAGTTTGGAATTCCAAAAAGGAATAAGCGCCAACATTTGACAAAGCAAAAGGGCATAAGCTCCAACATTTGACGACGTAAAAGGACATAAACGCCAAGATTTGGCAAAGCAAAAGGACATAAGCGCCAAAATATGGCAAAGCAAAAGGGCATGAACGCCAATGTTTGAAACTTTAAAACCGAATATGCGCTAATATTTGGCAAAACAAATCGGTATAAGCGCCAACATTTGGCATAGCAAAAGGGCATAACCGCCAACATTTATCAAACCAAAAGGGCATAAGCGCCAATATTTCGCACAGTAAAAGGGCATAACCGCCAACATTCGACAAAGCAAAACGGCATAAGAGCCAGAATTTGGAACAGCAAAAGTGCATAAGCGCAAACATTTGGCGAAGCAGAAGGGTATAAGCGCTGACGATTTGTCAAATAAATGAAAAATAGTTTGAGGGATTTCACAAGTTTTAACTTGTTTTAACTTCTTCCCGGACATCTTTGAAGATTTCATAGTCTATGAGAGGATTCTAAGCGTTTTCACAGGATATTTATGAATCTTAACTAATTTTAGAAAACATAAAGCTTTTTAGAGAGATTTTAACGATTTTGTAAATATTTTATATGGATGTTCGAAGTATTTCACAGGATTCCACAGGATTTCGAATGATTTCTGAAAAACTTAAGGATTTCCAAAGGATTTCTAGGGATTGCAACACATTTTTAAAGATTTCCATGCGACTCTCAGGATTTCAAGTAATTTGAAAAGGTTTAAAAAATTATGAGGCATTTAAATGTTTCATCAAACCTTACGGGATTTCGCAGGCTTTTGAAAATATTATCACTATGATTACGGCGAATTAAAAAAATGGTCAAGGTTTGTAAAAGTACACTACCTTCAGAAATTGTTGGTACGAGCAGCGGAAGTACTATTAAAAATCACTGCTTACTTTAAAACGTGATTACTCGTTCAAACATGAAGCGAGAAACTTTCTTAAAAAACCGTTAGGAAGCTTATTAAATTACGCGTCTCATGACTCCTGACGAAGACATTTTTGGCTATTTAAAAAGATTATATCGCATGAGAAGTTTAAAAAAAAATGTGACTATTTCTCGAATTTTGTACCTCGAATTCAACTTGTGACATGACCTAGGCAAGACATATAAATGTGGCACTTGTTCCATACAGTCTTTAAAATCTTATTCTTAATTTAAGAAAATGAAAACTTAAAAAATGTTCACGGGGTCTCGAAATACGGCTAAAAATGTACAAGCGTTTTTGCGCCGAATTACAGTCGCTTAAGGAGCGAGCCTAGCCGACAGCCGTGATCGCCGACTGAAAATCGACGCAGACACGCTTTGACATTTGTTATCATATCTTGGGAACCTATGAATATTTTTTAAGTTTTATTTGCTTAAATTGAAGATAAGATTTCACAAATTACGTCTTGTCAGTTACCATTCTTTCCATGAGTTATGTCGAAAAATGCTCCAAAGAAATTTTGCAGACATTTTTTGAAGCTTAAATTCCTCTAGGAACTTTTCCCCGCATGTCGCCTCGTTTGGCTCACAATTTAAATTTACGATTTTTTTAATAGTATTTCTGAGGAATAAAACAAATTTATAAGTTTGGGCAAGAAGTAGTTTTAAAACTGAAACTTCTTTCCGTATTTACGTGGTTTGTCTCAAAGTGTATTTATAATTATATGGTGCTCATTTCACAAGCACTTTGCTTCTCGTTAGCACATGTATTTCCTTCCTCATAGAGCATAACTTGTAATAAAACTAACGAAAACACTGAATATTAACAAAAACTAGCAAAATTTCTTTTGGAAAAATTCGTAAACTCTCAGAATTTCTGTTTCATAACTTCCAACCAAGGTTACAAAAAATCTCTACCTTTGCAAGACCTAGCAAACCTTCTTTCTTAAAAATTGGTTGAAACGTGTAAAAATAATGACATCTGCTTTTTAGAGTTCACATTTGAGGAACATTCGTGAAACCTGGCGAACTTTCTTCTAACTTTTTTCTAACGACGTAAATTACTGGTTTCGATTCTGCGACAATTTATTAATAAACCTAAAACAACACAAAACTTTCTCAACCACCGGAAGTCACCCTTGTCTATTCTTACTTAAATTCTGTTACATCCATTGTAATAAAACCAACAGAAATACCTTAAGCTCGGAAAAGTGTATTACTTTAAGAAACATTTTTCCCCCTATTAGTGGCATTTCACTAAAAATCAATCAAATTTTCGCTAAAGATAATCAGTAGAATTCAGTCGGTGAAAGAGATTTCACCCACTTCTGGCTGCTTCCTTAGTAAAATCTCACAGATTCAAACATAGCGAGCAAAGCTGAATACCTATTAAAATAAAAAGTAGAAAAAAGACCTTATGAGTTACTAATTTGCTTGAAAATAATCCACTTTTACGTAGAATTAAGGAAAAGAAAAAATGTACAGTTTTTCAGACACTTGGAAAATTTTGCTACAGATGGCACTTTGGCATCAAAATCAGACCAATTTCTTTGTTTTATTCTATTCTTTTAACAATTTTTGGTATGAACTTAACAAAACGTTTTTCGGATCAGCAACCATTGTTCTAATAAAGAAATTATTTTACTGCACAAAAAATAACGAACCTATTACTTTGAAAAAATTAAATCGTTTTATCAGTGTAACACGGCAAGACTTTTAGGATCATCAAATTCGTAGATATGGTAATCTGATTCAGAAATCATTATTTCTAAACTATCAATATTTAAAATCAATTTTCATCCATTTCGTTTATTGTTTTTTTATTCTTAAAATTAGGAAGTATTTGATAAGCCTACAAAATTCATAACTTTTTTGGAATTTTTGTCATACGTTATTCGTATTTGGTAAAAGTCAAGTTGTAAAGTAGTTCTTGCTGCAGATATTCTGCAATTGCTTAACAAATTAAAATCTCTAAAATTGTATTTTTCCAAACACCCCAAAAATCACCCCTAATGTGAAAAATAGTTAAGTTAAGAAAGGTGCATTTTTTGATTTCTGAATATTATCATGGGGTGGGAACATAAGTTGAACTTCTCTGAAGGGGACTCGTTTTAATATTTGAAGAATGATAAAAATGTTTCGTAATCACGGTCTTATACTAAATTCTTCTACGTGGCTTAAATTTTTCCGTTATGAAATAATAATTGGTGAATACTGCACATTGCGTGCTTGTCAAAGATAAGAAAAATGATTTCAATTTCAGTATTTGCTACCTATACTATGAAATCTTTAAGACGTATACTAATCTTCAATAATTCTGAAGGCTCTATATTGTAAAACAAATAAGAGAAACTCTTGCGCCTGAGATTGACAATCTTTCTCATTTCACTATATTTGTTTTAACAAATGAACAGTGGGTTGCTATTTGGTAGAAGTAATAAAATTTAGTACATGTGGCAGTCATTTATCTTTTCAGATCATACGACATTCTTGAAAAAGTCCGATTTTTGTTGTCCATTATTGTGTGTTCTCAGAAAAAAAATGAAGATTTATTCTGAAGTTCTATTCCTGACGTTAGTAGGTGTCCTGCATTTTGAGCGTAAGTGTAACATAATATTAAAATTATTATGTATGCTGCATATGATATGTATATTCTCAAACGTGTTTGCTTCAGAGCTTTTGATTAGAATTTTTCATTTCTAAAGTGTCCAGCTTCAACTTCAAAGTTTCCTTTGAATCAGACGTTATATCTGACGAGGATTCAATTGATTTAAAAATATACCAACTCTATAGTATAAAGGAATTCATCATAAAACTAACTTATTTCCAGCAAGTTGCCATTTTGACACAAAAATACGTAACGCACCATAAGAAAAGGGTCCACTTTGTCAGTTTGAAGAACTGGCAAGTGCCATTGGAGCACGTATTATATTTTTTCTTCAAACATCAAATTCACCTATTTCCAAATTATAATGTCATCACATAGGGCGTAGATTGCAGCATAATTTCCTTTTGAACAACCAAAATCGATGTTCTTTACCCTTGTTCAAAACAGCACAAAATAGATTCACAGTTTTACGAAACATCTTCAAAACAAATAATTAAGAGACTCATTCACAAATATTTTTTAATTCAAGCTTTCAAAGCCCTACAATTTCAAACTTGGCTTTTCGAGAATTAAATTATTTATGAATTACGCATACAGAACCTTTAAATTGTGTTCATAATATAAAGATAAAAATTATTGATAGGTGCATTAGGGTGGGCCAAAAAAACAACATTTTGAAAGTGGAGAACAGATACGTCTGGAAAAGCAGTGCATGAAGATCCTAAAGAGGATAAATAATTTCGAATTGATTATTAATCACCTCAATTTTTCGCGTTGAATAAATGTT
Source organism: Andricus curvator (assembly GCA_932195095.1). Taxonomy (NCBI): domain Eukaryota; kingdom Metazoa; phylum Arthropoda; class Insecta; order Hymenoptera; family Cynipidae; genus Andricus; species Andricus curvator. Next base: position 4,741 of record CAKNYM010039127.1, read on the forward strand.
GATAAAAAAATTCTTCTTGTAATTTTAATATTTTCCTGGATGGCAATTTTTTTCACGTATCAGGAAATCTTATCACTCTCGATACATTCTTGCATCATTTTATTTGCCAATGCTTAGGAGATAACGAATGTAGTCTGATAGAAGCCTATTTTCAGGAACGATTCTGAATTCAAATAAAGATTTAAAAACGATATTACTTCTCAAGATTTTCCTTTTTTTATCGTGGTAGTGTATGTACGAATGTATTTGTTATTTCTGCCGAGACTTTAATGTGAATAATAATAATGGAAAGTGTCTTTTCCGAAGTATGTTTTACCATGTAGAAAGCGTATCTGACCTAAATTATTTCATTTTTCGTAACAGTCTTTTTTTAAATCACACAAGGAAAAACCTTGTGCTCCTTTAATAAATAACCTTCTTATTTTTACTTTTATTCTAACCCACATAAATCTGGAAGATACATATATATATATTTCTTGACCTGCTGTTTGGCTGTCTCATTCATAACACAGGCCGACAAAATTTGTACCCAAAGACCGGACTATGTGATCCGGAATAATTTTGGTGTCCGAAAAACGAATCCGTTGTCTGAATTTTTTCCATACGTCAGGTTTTTGAGATGTGCTAACCTGAATGTGCAAACATAGCTATCTTGAGCCATATTTGAGGCAATATAGCATGATTAGAAATTTTTTTCCTAAAAACTGCTAACACCATCGTTCAGTACGCCTTTTTATCTTCCATTTTAATTTCCGATTATCCCGAGCCGATTTTTTTTTCGAGATATCGCAAATTAACAATTTCAGTTCCACAATGGAAAAATAGTAAAGAAGGCGAAGAAAGCCTGAAATGGTTAGTGTGTCATATCTCGGAGAGAAAAAAACGGCTTGAAATTATTAAAAATGTAAATAAAAGGTATGAAGAAATGTATAGAATTCTTGGAAACAAAACAAGAATTTAACGATCAAATTTGGACAAACACCACAAAATGATCCTATTGCAATTCATTAAAACAAAAAAAATTTGTTTCTTTGCACAAAAATAAAAAAGAGGAAAGAAAAATGAGAAGGCAACCCACCACATACCCTTCCTTCTCTTTTTTATTTCTTTCGTCTTTTTTTATTTTTATTATTATCAAATCACAATATGAAAGCATGCACAATATTTACCAACGCTTCAGTGCTCACACAGCACCCTTATTAAGGCAAGGAAAATTAGAGCAGGTAGGAATAGCGACGAAATAACGACACTATCATCTCGATACCTGACAATTGAATGTGGGTCAAAAGACAAATCCGTTATAAACAAACAAGAAATGAGAGAAAGTCAAGACCCATGAAAACTTATTGCTAAATATAATTAATCATACTAGAATAACTTTTGTTTAATTTATCCAAATCAGTTTTTAAATTAATAGACAACTTATTTTGTTTTTTAATATAAAGCATTTCCATGAATTCTCTCTTTCTCTCATTACTTTCAGTGTGTACAATTTCAACATTATCCCAGTCAAACTCATGGTCAACATCAACAAACCCTCTCGTATGTCTAGCAATAACGCTGTTATAACAACGTCCTAAACGAACATCACTTTTGTGTTCCTCCACCCTAGTATTAAGAAGTCTGCCAGTCTGTCCCACATAAGTCATCTGACAGATCTTGCAAGTGATCTTGTAAACAACACCACCTTCTTCAAATTTATCTCGAGGATCTTCACCAAAAGTTATTATTGAATCCATTTTAAATGGTATACGGAAAATAGTATGAATATTAAATTTTTTTAACATAAATTCAATAGTTTTCGAAATTTGATCAAAAAAAGGAAGAACAAAAGTATTGAAAGAACTATATTGTTTCAATTCTTCCTGATTATCTGTAGATGAAATGTTACTTTGTTTGTTTTTGATTTGTTGAATTCTAATTGTGATATGTTGCTCAATCAACTTTTGTGGGTAATGATTAAGAAAAAGGATATTCCTAACTATATTCAAATTCTCTATGTGAAATGAAATGTGGGACAAACCTAGAGCTCTGTCGACTAAGTTTTTGATTACTGCAATTTTGTTTTGAAAAGGATGAGCCGAAAAAAAATAAAAATTCTACCTGAATATTTACTTTTTCTATACCAATTGGTAATAATATTACCATCCTGACTCTTAGTTACTTCTACGTCCAAAAAACTGATTCTATTATTGTTCTCTGCTTTATGGGTTAACTGAAGTTTTGAATGAAAACTATTTAAAGCATCAAAAACTGCCTGTAACTTTGCTAGAGGAACACATAATAAGGTATCATCAACATACCGAAAGTAGAAGGGCAAAACAAAATCCAGCTTCTTGAAAGCAAAGACCTTCAAATCTTCCATAACTATTTCTGCTAAAATCGGAGAAATGACTGAACCTATGGGAGTACCGAATTTTTGCCTATAAAAAGATCCATTGAATTTAAAATAAGTTGAGTTCATAACAAAAACTATCCCTTCAATAAAATCTTTTTGACTTAATCGAGTACGTGTTTTTATATTATACCATCCGTTTAAAATTGCCTGTTTAACCAATTCAAGGGGTATACTTGGAAACATTGCAACAACATCCAAAGAAATCATTACATGGTCATCAGGAGCAGTTTTTTTAATAATAATTTTTTGGAATTGCCAGCTATTTTTAATATTTTATTCGGAAGTTGTAATTGAGTCTTTGAGTATCAAATTAAAGTTTTGTTCTAAAAATTTCGTGGGAGTGTTAATAGTTGAAATAATCAATCTCAAAGGATAGCCATCTTTATGAATCTTTCTCAAACCATGAAATCTTGCAAGAACTGTGTTTTCGCTATTTATATCAGGCCATCTTATATCCTTATCATTATGAACTCAACTTATTTTAAATTCAATGGATCTTTTTATAGGCAAAAATTCGGTACTCCCATAGGTTCAGTCATTTCTCCAATTTTAGCAGAAATAGTTATGGAAGATTTGGAGGTCTTTGCTTTCAAGAAGCTGGATTTTGTTTTGCCCTTGTACTTTCGGTATGTTGATGATACCTTATTATGTGTTCCTCTAGCAAAGTTACAGGCAGTTTTCAATGCTTTTAATAGTTTTTATTCAAAACTTTAGTTCACCCATGAAATAGAGAACAATAATAGAATCAGTTTGTTGGACGTAGAAGTAATTAAGAGTCAGGATGGTAATATTATTACCAATTGGTATAGGAAAAGTACATATGCAGGTAGAATTTTAAATTTTTTTTCGGGTCATCCTTTTCAAAATAAAATTGCAGTAATCAAAAACTTAGTTGACAGAGCTCTAGGTTTGTACCACATTTTATTTCACAAATTGAATTTGAATATAGTTAGGAATATCCTTTTTCTTAATAATTACCAACAAAAGTTGATTGAGCAACATATCACAATTAGAATTCAAGAAATCAAGAACAAACAAAGTAACATTTTATCTACAGATAATCAGGAAGAATTGAAAGAATATAGTTCTTTCAATACTTTTGTTCTTCCTTTTTTTAGTCAAATTTCGAAAACTATTGAATTTATGTTAAAAAAATTTAATATTCATACTATTTTCCGTATACTACTTAAAATGGATTCAATAATAACTTCTGGTAAAGATCCTTTAGATAAATTTGGAATAGGTGGTGCTGTTTACAAGATCACTTGCGAGATCTGTAAGATGACTTATGTGGGACAGACTGGCAGACTTCTTAATACTAGGGTGGAGGAACACAAAAGTGATGTTCGTTTAGGACGTTGTTATAAGCGCGTTTTTGCTAGACATGCGAGAGGGTTTGTTGATGTTGACCATGAGTTTGACTGGGATAAGGTTGAAATTGTACACAGTGAAAGTAATGGGAGAAAGAAAGAATTCATGGAAATGCTTTATATTGAAAAACAAAATAAGTTGTCTATTAATTTAAAAACTGATTTGGATAAATTAAAGAAAAGTTATTCTAGTATGATTAATTGCATTTGGCGATAAGTTTTCATGGGTCTTGACTTTCTCTCATTTCTTGTTTGTTTATAACGGATTTGTCTTTTGACCCACATTCAGTTGTCAGGTATCGAGGTGATAGCGTCGTTATTTCGTCGCTGTTCCTACCTGCTCTAATTTTTCTTGCCTTGATAAGGGTGCTGTGTGAGCACCGAAACGTTGGTAAATATTGTGCCTGCTCTCATATTGTGATTTGATAATAATAAAAATAAAAAAAGACGGAAGAAATAAAAAAGAGAAGGAAGGGGATGTGGTTGGTTGCCTTCTCATTTTTCTTTCCTCTTTTTTATTTTTGTGCAAAGAAACTTTTTTGTTTTTAGGAATTGCAATAGGAGCATTTTGTGGTGTTTGTCCAAATTTGATCGTTGAATTCTTGTTTTGTTTTCAGGGATTCTATACATTAACTTGATTATTGGATGTTAAATGGGATTTTGAATTTGATTTTAATCTAATTTAAAATTCTTAAACTTCAAGGTAAAAAGAAGTTCTAAATAATGGCGTTAGCAGTTTTTATAAAAAAAAATTGTGGTATCGTCTTACATTGCCTCAAATATGGCGAAAAAAAGCTATTTTTGCACATTTGGGTTAGGATATCTCAAAAACCTGACGTATAGGAAAAATTTGTATAACGGATTCGGTTTTAGGATATCAAAATCCTTCAGGGTCACATAGTCCGGTGTTTAGATACAAAAAAGATGTAATTTATGTCGGCCTGTGTAATCAGACGAACTTATTGGCTATAATATGAATCATAATCTACTCCTGACCATAGTTCGAGTCCGTTCTCGCATTTACCATTACCTATCACTCTTCTGTAGCATCTCTTTTTCTTTCTTTCAGGTACACATAAAATATCTGGCTTCCTTACATGCATTGTTTTTCACATTCACATTGTTTTTCATTGTCTTTCCAATCCAATCCGAGCCTACTCTATTGTTTGTATTATTCATTGTTTCAAATATACACCCAACTACCAAATTCATGCTAAAAATGTATTTTCTAAGTGAAAATCATGTCCAAAATAATTAGCCAATTCGTTGCAACGTGGCGAGTCCAATTATAAGGTCAGTCCCACCCGACTTGAGTCATTCGAAAAGAGTAGAAGGACAAACCTAGAACTAGTACTTGAATGAAAATTGAAAAATCTGTCCCATCCCTGCCGGGTCTTCCCTACTCCAGAAAACACAGTTTTCGTTTTGAGAGTACATACTACGTTCTTTGTTGAATAATTAATTTAATTAATTAATTTTAATTCTTTCATCGATTGCTCAAAAATTCTAAAAGTTTAAGTTGACAGCGTACAAAATCCTCAAAAATTAATGTTGATTTTTTTCACAAATTCAGTTGCAGGTGGAATAAGAGGAGCTGTCAATTTTCCCCATTTGGATCCTGACACTATTCGCGTAACAATGTGGGACGGCTCTATTTATCATGCACATATCGAAGGCCTCAACCCAGCATGGGTACCCTGGTTCCTGGAGCCTCATCCATTTCTGACTAACTATTTCTATTTTATACGAACAGAAGAGGGACTACACTATGCTTTTAATCTCTTCGAAGCAGACCCATTCCATCCACATATTCCTCATCTTCATAGTCCAATGGACTGTTGGATAAGAATAGGAAATCGTGTTCACCTTGCAGAAAATTTTGGAGTGTACCCAGTAAATCAACGTCACCATAGAAGTACAATCGGAAATGTAGAAGGCGATTTCCCAGACGCCAACCATGTATATATCGCAGTGAAAGAAGGCCGACTGTATAGTTCACATTTAGTCAATTTTTAATCAAGCGACATGACCGTCCATGGCCGTCTTTACGAAGTTAAATGCCGAATTTATCTGACTTGATTTTTTGACATGTTTTTTCTATTAATATTAATTACAATAAGTCTAAAAATAATGATTTGCTAGATTAAGATGAACGCTCTTATTTCATAATTATAATTTTTTTAATTCACATACAATCTTCTGATGTTAAATATTTACGATATTTTGTTAGTCAAAATAATAATTAGATCTACTTTTCGAGACTTAAAATATAAAAATTAGTTTAATTGTTATTCTTGTTTATATTACGGTTCATTAAACAACTACATAATTAATTGAATAAAATTGTTACCCAATTGATTTTTTCGCTACACTAGTTTGTATATAATTTTACAGAAGTGGACTGAGATTGAATTTTATTTCAAAGATTTTAAGGGAAATTACGAAGATTGAAAAAATTTAACGGAATTGCAAAGAACTTCCCGAACCTTAGAAGGATTGCAAAGGATTTTATAGGATCTTTACAGGTTCGATAAATATTATGATTGTCTGAAAATTCTATATTTCTGCAAATTTCAAAGAATTTCTCAAGAATCAAGAGTTTTTGTCATGTTTAGAGGTGGCGCGAAAACCATGACGTTTCCCATTGATTTATCATGGGAAAAATGCAGCTTTTTCTAAATCTAATATTTTAGAGTGATAATATGTTACAAATAATTCTGTTTTTCAGTATACCGTTCAGAATTTATCAGAGAATAAGCAGCAATTATAAATTTCAAGAGGAAATGACTTTAAGCCAGTCTTATGGGTCCCCATAGGAAACCCTATAAGTGACAAATTGGAATCTTAGATAATATTGCGGTTTGTTAACGCTTTTTAGAAGTTCTTTTATTAGAAATAATCATTAATCGGTCATTTGAGAATACGCAGTCTTTGTTAACTAATTTCTCATTATTTAATTGATTTCATTTGATTATTCATTTTTTTGTGAGTCGCAAAATGAACGTATTTTATAGACTTTATGAGTTCTCTATTCAGTGATAGGAATAAAACAATTTGTTTGAATAATTTTACCATTATTTATTCGATATGTGTTTGTTTAAGTATATATTTTACTTTAAAAAGGCAGGAGGAACATTATATTTCACCAAACTCGTATATATTTAAAAAAAATTGAATCGTTTCAACAATTTGATTTTGTTTAAATATTCTACTTTTGCAATTTTTGAAAAGACTGAAATATTTTTTGGTACTGGTTTGATTTCTAAAAATATTCCTGAATTTTTAATCAAATCAAGATTAAAGTATTTAAAAAAAATTATTTTAACATTTAAAATTTGTTTAAGCATTCCTAAGTTTTGCTATGATAACAATTTAGAAACTTTTTAAGTTCATTTAAAACTGATATTTCAAATTGAACATTGATCTTTTCTAGTTGAAAATTCGCCTTCTTGTATTAAAAATTCATCTATTTTGGTACAAATTCGAACATTCTGTGTTAAAAATTACAACTTTCTTGTTGAAACTTAATCTCTTTTGGTTGAAGATTCAAATATTTTCTTGAAAATTCGTATTTTTTGGCTGAAATATCAACAATATTACATGTTTCGTTAAAAATTAATATTCTCCGGTTGAAAAATCGACTAGTTCATTGAAAATTTATTTTTCTTAATTCATATTTTTGGTTGAAAATTAAACTGCTTATGTGAAAACCAAACTATTTTATGAAAATTCAACTATTTGGTAGAAAATAATGTTTTTTGTGGAAAAATCATATATTCGGGTTCAAACTACAACTGCTTTGTAGATACTTAGTTTTTTTTTTACTTCAAAATTCAACACTTTCTTTGAACTTCGATGTATCTTATTTAAAATTTGTCTGTTTTGGTAGAAAATTAACTGTCTTATCGAAAAATCCATCCTTTCAGTTAAAAATGTAACTATATGGTTGAAAATGCATCTTTTTTGTTGTTGAAAATTCAGCTAATTGGTTGAAAGTTGAACTACTTTTTTAAAAATTCATTTTTCTTACAAAACTAATAGCTTTTATGAAAATTTCCTCTTTTGTGGCTGAATATTCAACTATTGTGTTAAAAAATCGTCTTTTGCGGCTGAACTAGACTGTGTTGGAAAAATATCTTTCTTGGTTGAAAATTCAGCTATTTTTTTTGGAATTTATTTTCATTGAATGCAAATTCATCTAATTAGTTGTGAATTCAACCATTTTGTTAAAAATCCATTTTTTCGTTTAACTCAACTGGTTAAAAATTCGTTCCGAAGAATTCGTCTTCTTGAATTGAAAATGCATCCCTTATGGGATGAATTATCCCATTGATAATTATATCTAGAACAGACATATATCTGTTCTAGATTTGAAATTTTTTTCACACATGTGAAAAAGTAGTGGATGAGAAGCCTGGAAAGTTCCATTAATTTAGTATCGATTGATAATCGCCTCTATTTTGCACGTTAGGAAAATATTGATGAAGACATTCTTATTTTTGTAATTTCAGTGTTTTCATAAATGACAATCTTTTCACGTATCAGGAAATGTTAACCATTTGGATACATTTCTACAGCTTTTTATTTACTAATGCTCAAGAGATAGCGCATTTAGTGAAATTGAAGCCTATTTTCAAGAACGATTTCAAATTCAAATAGAAATTTAAACTTTAGCATAGATAATGTTTGCTAGAGTAAAATAGATTACAGCTTAGGTTTTCCTGTTCTTTACCGTAGTAGTATATGTCTCAATGTATCCGCTATCTCTGCCGAGGCTTCAATGTTAACAGAAAAAACATTGACCTTTCTCATTCTCAATAAGAGAACTGGTCAACAACATATGAACAGTATTCTTAATTTTTTCCAAAAAGTTTTCTTAAATTATACACGGAGAAAACATCTGCTGCTAAAATAGATCATCGCTTTCTACTCTCTCATTCATAATCAGAAAAACTTCTTGGCTATTATGTGGACAAACGTGGACTTTTTAATACCGCACCCCCCCCCCCTCCCTGAATCCTCTGTCCACGTGAACTCATTCCATATTTTATCAAAATTTGGATATTTGTGGTATTCAAAAGCATGGAAGCCAAAAGGAACGATAAATTGGGTGAAAATTTGTTTTTTCTTGAAAACAAAAGCCCCTTCATGGTAAATTCTACGGAACTATACGTAGAGAAAAGCTGTCGATGGGTCTGTCCAACATGTTTCTCAAGTCTGCTGAATTGAGATCGGAGACTGAGGAATTACTTTTTGCCTGTCAAGACTGCGTTATGGACACCTTAGTTTACCGCGAGCGCATAATGAATGTACATGTAAGCGATACCAACTGCCGAGCATGAAAGCAAGCGCTAGAAACACTTGGACATGTTCTCAGTGGATGCTCAAAGTATTCATGCTACGGGTATATAGAGAGACACAATGCGGCTCTAAAAGTGTTATATTACCATCTAATCACTTCCATGGTGTTGATCTATTGCCCGTCTTGCCATACATCCAGGGGGAACTCTAGTCCGTTGTGGAGAATGATCCGCGTAAGATCTACTGGAATTTCTCATTATCCAGCACTCAATGTACCACTGCTACAAAGACGGATATTGTCCTCCAAGATCTGAAGACGAAGATCATTTACGTGATTGAATTCTCGGCACCAGCCGATGTTAATATCACGGCAAAGGAAGAAGAAAAACGGGCGAAATATCAAGCACTTCTTTTCGGGCTGATCAGGCTGTACCAAGGCTACAAAGTCCATCTTGTAGTTCTCATAATCGGCTGTCTTGAAGGTATGAAAGCTTCATTTCTTAGCCAACTCAACAAAATATTCGCCTTTGTATTCTATACACTGTTGCATTCGTTGGAACTAACTAGTAAAGCACTTATTCCACTTTGAAGATGGTATGCTCAAAATGTGTGTTTTGCATGCTTCAACTGCTTCTTCAGGCGATGAAAATCGTTGACCACGCATTTTATCTTTGATTTTAGGGAACGTAAGAGAGTCATTTGGCGATAAATCTGGGCTGCACGCTGAATGGTTCAATAATTCGACGTTTTGTCCCCTCAACAATTCAAGTGTTAGACGTGCTGTGTGTGAGCTTGCGTTGTCATGGTGAAGAATGATGCGTCGATTGTTGTTGTTTTTTTCTCAATTCAACAACTGCACCAGTCAGGAAAATGGTTGTATACCGATCAGCATTAATAGTACGGCGATCTTCAAGAGCCACTGCTGCTACATAAACAGTTTTAGATACAAACGAAGCAATCATATTTTTTGAAACACTGCGACATCGAACTACTTTTGTTGGGTTTACTTCAATTTGAAACACCCAAACAGCCAATTTATTTTTTTTCTCGGGATCATATGCATATATCCATGATTCGTCATCACTTACTATGTTATAAACGAAATTGGATGAACCTGATTCGAATCGTTTCAATGTTTCCTCTCACCATTTGACAAGAGCCTTTTTTGAGCGTATGTTAAATGTTGATCCATTTCAATAATTTCTCTCACAGCATCGATGTTAGCTGGAACAAGAGCAATTGATGGTCGACCTTCACGAAATTCATCACTGACACTAGTGCGTCCAAATTTAAATTTATTGAAACAACGATAAATTGTTTTTTCGATGGTGCTTCATCACCAAAAGCGGAAATAAGGCGTTATGAACACTCTTCTATACTCAGATTAGATCGAAAACCATATAAAATCATTGCCCGAAAATGTTCTCTAGTTAAATCCATGTCTTTTAACACATTTTCTCCATTCAAAATGGAACCTGTGACAAACAAATTAATATTTTTTGTCATAGTTTTGGCTGTCTAAACATAAGACTAAACATAATTTTCACTTAGTTTATTCGATGTTCTTGCATTGTAATATATGCATAAACATTATGAATAAGAATTGGGTACACGGGCGAGATTAAGAAGTACGCTCTAATTTAATAATTATAATGTTTTGTATTTTATTACATCCTTATGATGTTTAACATTTACGATATTTTGTTAGACATATTACCAATTAGATCTACTTTTCGAGGCCTAAAATATTAAAATTAAATTGTTTTTCTTCTTCATATTACAATTAATTAAACAAATGCATAATTACCAGGATGAAATTCTTGTCTTATTTATTTTTAGGCTTCACTAGTTTGTACATATACAATATTTACATAAGAGGACTGGAATTTAATATTATTTCATAGATTTCAAGGGATTTTAAGAAGTTTGAAATAATTTAATGGAATTGCAAATAATTTCCCAAACAAAGGATTTTAACGGGATTTCAATACTAATTACAAATTTTTTTAAATTTTATAATATTTCTATAAATTTCCAAGAATTTTCCAAGTATCAAGAGTTTTCATGGGATTTTGAGAATTTTAAGAGATTTAAAAATATTCCGGGGGATTTCAGAGAATTTAATCTAATATTTAAACGCGATAATATATATCACACATAATTCCGTGTTTCAGTATATTGTTCAGAATTTATCAAAGTAAAAGAAGCAATAATTAATTTTAAGGGTAAATGGCTTTGAGCCACTCTTATGGGTCCCAAAAAAAACCCATGAGTGAAAAATTTGAATTTTCATAATATTGCTGTTTATTAACGCTTTTTATGAGTATTTTTTTATGAATAATTATTAATCGGCAATTTTAGAATACTCAGTCATCTTAAGTGCAAATTTGTTTTCTTAGTATACTCGTATATATTGTAAAAAACGTCAATCGTTTAAACAATTTCATTTTGTTCAAATATATTTTCTTTGCCATTTTTCGGAAGATTGTAATATTTGTAGATACAACATTGTTTTCTAAGAATATTTTTGACTAAGTAAGTAAGTAACGTTTATTTTTGTAAAATGAAGATATGTTACAATCTTATACATAGTATCTCGTTTCATAAAATTTCATCATTATTAGAGTACAGCTATTACAAATTATATATTCAAGGTTTGACGCTCCCTTACTGATCGCAATAGTGGGGTGAAGGGGGAATGTATTATTCGTTGATTATAAAAGATCTTATCTTTAGTGCATTGATAGTTTAGTAAAATACATCATTTAAATGACTTGTGTCGTGTATACATAAAACGTTTCTCATATCTTCTGATTCGTCTTTGTTGCTACTTATATATTTCATTAAAAATCTTCCCCTTGAAGGCTGGTATATAGGGCAGTTTAGCAGAAAGTGTACTAGGGTTTCGTGTTAGTTCCTATTGCAAATTGTGCATAATTCATTTGTGTTAATTATATAAATATTATTGTTTTGACTTATCTTGATTCTTCTACTACTTGCTAACCGTAGCTGAGATATTACTCTTTTTTTGTAAAGAGGTGCTTTTAACTTTACATATTGTTCTGTGAAATCTAGGCTGCTCATATGGCGGTAAAGAGGTCCTTTTCGCCTACTTCCTCTATCATTGATTTGAGTTGGGTAGCCCAGTTGTATTCTGTTTTTATCTTTCTTCTTGTATCAAGCTTGACATGTGCAATTAGACATTGTTTTGGTAAACGATCGTCGGGCATTTCGAGAAGTTTACACCACCAATTAAGCGCACGTTTTATTATAGTAAGTTTTAGAGGGTAAGATTCGGTTTCTTGCCACACGTAGCAATTAGGTGTGTTTAAAGGCCACCTGTATAAACTTTTATAAAAGCGTGTTTGAAAGCGTTCTACCTGTTCGATATACCTTAATGCCCATCTTTCCGCTGCATACATTACAGTGGCCCCGCCGATCGCATTATAGAGAACATTAGTTGCGTCCCACGATTCGTTTCTACAATTTTGAAGTATGTTGCGGACTTTAGAAGTTGTGGCTATACCTTTATTAACAAAATAGTTCGTTGCTACCCGGGATTTTCCAGAACAGGAGAACGGCATGCCGAGGTATGTGTATGAGCTGACATATTCTATTTTTTTCTTCACCCCAAAAGAGTAGTTTTAACCTTCTGCATTTTCCTGATTTTCTAAAAGGAACAATTTTTGTTTTTGATACATTTAGTTGTAAGCCCTTTTTTTCACAATATTTTTTCAAAACTTTTAATTCATTCAAAGCGTCATGCCAAGAGTATGCCAATAATGCAATGTCATCTGCAAAAAGTAGCATTATTATTTCATTAGCTATTGTAATAGGAATACCCCGCATCCCGTTCTCCTTCAAATACTCTATAATATCGTTTACATACAGAATGAACATTAGCGGACTCATGCTATCACCTTGAAGAACTCCCTCCTCACGATCTTACCACTTATTTCCAATTCAAAAATCATTTCCCAGAGTCTGTTATGTGGTACTGAATCAAACGCCCTTTTTATGTCAACAAAAATTACAAAAGAACAGTCTTTTTTTGTTCCTATGTTTATGTTAAGGATTGATGCAAGAGTAAAGAGTTGATCCCTGGTTGCGCGTTCGCGCCTAAAACCCTCCTGTTCTTCTGGAAAAAGTGAGTTTTCTTCTGCCCAGTTCGTGATTCTGTTGGCTAGGATGGTGGTGAATATCTTTGCGACTGTATTTATAAGTGCCGATCCCCTGTAATTTTGTGGGTCCAATCTCCTCCTTGTTCCATATCGTATTAAACATATTGGGTATGTAATGTTCCCATTCTGGTGTTAAATTTTCTGGTAAATCGTTCGGTATTTTGTCGATTCCTGGAGCCTTTCCGGGTTTGCATTTTTTAAGCTATCTTGTAATTCTTTTAATGAAATTTCCGTATCTAAGTATGGGTGTTTTACCGAAAAATAATTACCCTCGTGCAACGACCTATTAGGATAAATATTATAATAAAATTGCAGCCATATATTTATTTCTATTTCATTACCGTATGGCTTCTTTTTGTAGACATGGGATTTTTCTACTTTCCAAAATTCTTTACCGTTATTTACTTTTGATAATTTTTCTATGATTATATTGCGATAATTAACTTTAGAATTTGAGATTTGTTTTCTGTAAGCTTCCCGTGCTTTTATATATTCAGCAAGAAAAATTGAGTGAAAACTGTTAAGTTTATATTGTTTGTATTTATTTTTTGTTACTTTTTTAAGTTGGTTGCATTCGTTAGTAAACCACGGATTTTTTGGTGCTAAGGATTTTCTGTTATTTTTTATTTCTCTGATTTCCATATAGCCCGTTTGCTGCGCAGCTGATTTAATGGCATCGACAAAATTATTATACAATTCGCCACCATCCCTGCTATTGTAGTAAATTCCGGGTGATATTAACAGGTTACAGTAATATTCGGATTTCTTCGAACTGTCCCACAATATGGTTTCTTTAGTCTCCCCCTTTACAGGGTCTATATTTAAAGCTAATGTTTCCTCCAATAAGATCGTGAGGATAACAATTAAGTGATCCGAGGTTTCATGAATTGCCTTTGTAAGCAAGTCTTCTATCGTCTGTATAGAGTTTTCGCTGACCCAAAAACAATCTATGGTACTGTTTTCCTGTTTAGATATGTACGTGAAATTCGCAGGATAATCTGATTTAGCGCGCCCATTACATAGAATAAAGTTGTGCATTTCCATTACTTCAGTTAAAAATCTTCCTCTTTTAGTAATAATTATATCTTTCCTGGTCGTGAAGCCAACCGACGCGACGTGCGTCAAATGGGCTCTAGCCTTTTTTGTAACTTAATGTGGTTCTATGACTAAAGTTTATAGTGAAAGTGGAACTAAGGACCTCGCTAAAGCGTTTTCTATCGATGTTGGTAACTATCTTAACTGTCAATGTTCGCAAAGCTGTTAAAAAAAATAAAATTGTGATTCCAAACCTCTGGATTGAGTTCCAACGAAAGTCTCGTACACATACAGTAAACACATACACCAAACGCGTTTGACGTGAAAGCCTCAAACATACAAAGGGGTACACAGCAACAACAACAATGGACAAACCTGTGACCGAAGAAACCTTACTAAAATGTTTGGAAAACTTTCAGGAGAAAATAAAACAGGACATAAAATGCACCATAAAAGTAGAAATTGAAAATATACTGAAAGACGTTAAAATTAATACAACGAGTATCAAGGAGATTAAAGAAGAGAACAAAATTATGAAAGACAAAATAGCAAAGCAGTCAAAGTTTATCGATAAATCTAACAGGATGAAAAATGTCATTATATATGGCTTAAATGAATCCTCAGGGGAATCGCGACACTCACTGTTTGCCATAGTTAAAAATCTTCTTGATACAGTAATAAAGATTAAACTAGAGGTCACAGAAGTAGATCAAACTAAAATACTAGGGATTCCACACGCAAACAACAATCGACCGATTCTCCTGGAATTAAGCTCTGGTTTTCTGAAAAGCATGATAATGGAAAGAAGAACTGAGTTAAAAGGTACAGACATCTACATAAACCATGACATGGATCCAGAAAGTCGCATCGCATACAAACTTTTTCGCCCATCA
The DNA here is from genome assembly GCA_932195095.1 of Andricus curvator. Lineage (NCBI taxonomy): Eukaryota > Metazoa > Arthropoda > Insecta > Hymenoptera > Cynipidae > Andricus > Andricus curvator. The sequence continues at coordinate 19,919 of CAKNYM010039127.1, forward strand.
CTCAAAAAACGAAAAGAAGCAGGAATCCGTGCGACTGTCAAAAACAACCAGGTATGTATTGGTACCGAATCATACACTGTAAACGAAATCGAAGAAGTAAATATCCATAATATTATTAGGCAATACAAACAAGCAGAGCAAAATGCGAGTGATACAGGAAAAGCATCCAAAGCCGATACAAACGAGCACCAAACGAAGCAAGGTATATGTTTTTGGAATGTGAGTGGCATACGGAGTATATTCAATTTGGACTCCGTTCAAATAGAATCTCTTATTAGTAATGTAATAATATGCTTTGCGGAGACATGATGTTCCAAAAATAGTATTCTCAAGTTGTGCCACAAAAGAAAAAAGTAAAGGCAGAGCCAGCGGTGGTCTAATTACTCTAGTACGAAAATATTAATTTAAATCAATATCGGTAGTAGGTAGCCCAAACTTATGGCTGTTTATTAAGGTAAAAACAAACAGTAGAAAGATTGTGATTGGGAATATATACTGGCCACCCGGCGCTGACTCAAATTACTGCATAGAATCATTAAATGACTTCTTAGCTAATCTTATTGAAACTAACGAACAAGATACGAACTTCATTATTGCAGGGGATTTCAAGAATATTCTTGAATGTTTAAACAAATTGAGCTTGTTTTGAAAATGTCCTGTACATTATTTGAGCGTACTTTAAATGAATCGAAAGTCATGTAAAAAATGGAAGCCTTGTCAAAGATAATGTTGGATCAACAAAAAGATACTGTAATCTTGAATACGTATTGTAATGTTTAATGATACTGGAGGTATTATGGGTAATAAATTTAACAAATGACAAAAACTCTTCCTTCTAATCTTTCTCATTCCACAATATTTATTTCAAATCATAAACAATGACTTCTTATTTGGTAGAAATCATAGAAGGTAGTGCATGTGGCAGTCGTTCATCGTGTCAGTTTATAAGAAATTCTTGAAAAAGTCTCATTTCTGTTCTCTATCCTGCTATCTAATGAGAAAAAAATGAAGATTTATACTGAAGTTATATTCCTTGCCTTAGTGGGTCTCCTGCATTTCAAACGTAAGTGTAACACAATATTAAAATTATTATGTACAATGAGTATGAAATGCATGTTCTCAAACGTGTTTACTTAAGAGCTTCTGATTAGAATTGTTCATTTCAAAAGTTTCCATCTTTAACATTACAAATTGTTAATTTTATTCAATGTTATATCTGACGAGGCTTTAATTTATTGTAATATATTTCTTATTTCTTAGCTCTCACCCCTAATTTTCTCAAATTTCCCAAAAAGCTGATCTCCAAATTTTTCAAAAATTTATTAATATTTAGGGATGGTGCAAAGACCATGTAGTTTTCCATGCATTTACTATGAATTTAAGCCATTCTTGTGGATCTCCAAAGAAAACCCCACAAGTGACAAATTTGAATTTTAAACCAGAACAAAACAGCTGCCTCCCATGTCGTTGCAGAAATCATTATTCCTCCACTTCCAACATGTAAAATCCATTTTATAATTTTTTTATTTATTGTGTTTTTTTTTTTTCAAAATTTGGAAGTGTTTGATAAGCCAACAAATTTGAGAACTTTTTTTAAATTCCATGTAAATTAGAAGCCTCCGTCAAGATTTGTGCAAATTATTAATAAATCTATTTTTGTAGATTTATCATTTATTATTGTTTTTGGCATTTTTCCATTAGAATTGAGTTACAAAGTCGCGGGTTTTCTGAATATTTCAACTTTTCAGCTCAAGCGAGACAATAACCAATTAAATTCATCACAATGCTTCCAACAATTTATTATTATTTTCAATAATATCCTGTTAGAACGATGCTAGAAAGTTACGGTTTTTTCTGAACTATTCATATTTTTGTCCACTTTTCAATTAGAGTGAAATAAAGATTAATGTAATTTAACTTCTTCCTGGTTGAAAATTCATCTGACTTCGAAAAAAATCTTTTTTTTTTGGCATGGAAATTTAACTATTTGGTTAAAAGTTCAACTGTTTTGTTAACAATTCATCTGTTTTACATGAGAGCTCAACTATTTGGTTCTTAAAGCAACTGTTTTATTAAAATTTACTTTTTGTTTATATCAAAATTCGCCTTTTTGGGATGAAAATTCATCTATTGTGTTGAAAATCCCATATATATTTCGATATATTAGTCTCGACCTGTTTTGGACCCTCATCAGTCAATAAAACATTTATTAAGTCTGTGAAAAACATACAAATAATGTAGAAAATATTATAAAACACAATAAAGAATAATTAATGAAAATTTAAATTTTAAGTAAAAGAAAGAGAAGGGTTGTCTCATAAAAGGAGGTCCTCAATATTTAAATCTATATCAAGCAATAAGTATTGATAACAGCGAAGAAAACGGAAGGTCAATAAGGGAAACAGACAAACAAACATACCTGGTACAAGTTAAAAATCGAAGATAAAGTCAAAGTAAAAATCCAACAAAAAGCAAAACACATGATTTAAAATAAATAGAACATTAGGAGAAAATAAATAAAAATATAAATAAATAAGGGCGAAATCGCGACATCCCACTTGGAACGTGAAGACGCGTGACTGAGCAACTAAAGGAAATTACGAGAATTCAAACAAGAAAACCGAAAGCGATAAATGTGTTGATAAAATAGACTATAATTTCAAAGACATGAAAATTAAAATTTTAATTTTGTAAGAGGTTTGTAAGCTTCAGGAAATAAATTTTTTTCATATCTAAGATTAACTGTATTTGGTACTTTATTGATAAAAAAGTTCTCAACTATTTTTCTACGAGCTCTCTTGTTTTCCAATGATAGAATTTAAAAATTATTTGTATTTGTATTTGTATTTGTATTTGTATTTGTAAACAACTCGGAAACTTTGTGTTTGGGAAGTAGTTCTTTGAGATAGCTTAAAAATTTTGTGAAGCTATTGGTTGGTTTGTAAATGATCTTGAGCTTCTGTTTCTTTAGAACTTTTTCAATTTTTTCCGATAAACCTTTTATGTATGGAAAAACTGTGAAATCAGCGTAAGATACTTTTTTTTCTTATTAGATTTAGAAACAAATTCGGTGTTATATAATCGGAAAGTTTCTATCTTTAGACAGTTGTTGATTAAGTGGGTTGGGAAACCATTATCTTTTAAGGTATCTTTGATTAAATTTATGTTTTTCATTCTAAATTCTGGATCTGAAATTCTAAGAATTCTGTAAGATAATCCTGTGACTAAACCAATTTTATGGGAATCAGGATGAAAAGAGTTGAAATTTAGATAACAACCAGACCAAGTTTTCTTCGATACCAATCAATCCTTACAAAACCTTCACATATAATAAGAAGAGTGTCGAAAAAACTAATTTTTGAATTTTCTTCAATTTCTATGGTGAATTTAAAATTAGGATGGTAAGAATTGAAATTTACAAGGGGTGTATGTATTTTATCTTTAGGGACGGCTGTGATTATGTCGTCTACATAACGAAAGAAAAATGGAACTGAAAAAAGAAGATTTTTGAGACAGTGAGATTCGAGTTTTTCCATAACAAAATTGGCTGATGCAGATGAGAGGGGAGAACCCATAGCTAAGCCACTTTTCTGTTTATAAGTGAAGCCAACAAATTTGAAAAAGGTGGCATTTAAACAAATTTCAATACAATCTAAAAAGTAATGAAGTGGAATGTCAGTAAATTAATAAATCTCAGAAGATCTTCAAGTCACGCAGTCTAGAACATCAGCAGTAGGAATGTTGTTAAACATGGAAACTAAATCCAAAGAAACTAAAATATAATCACAAGGGATACGACATAACCTAATTTTTTGTACAAAGGATAAACTATCTGTGACGTGTGAATCCTTTTTTCCCATAACATTGTTTAAAATTTTGGACAAAAAGGCAGATAATTTGTATAAAGGACCGTTAATAGTGGAAACAATTAACCTCAAGGGGGTATCAGGTTTATGAATTTTAGCACAGAAAAAACAGAAGATAAACTTTACATCGATTTTCGACGAAAGATTCTTTGCAAAAAAAATTAACTTCAAAGGATAAACTTTATACAAATATCGGTTAAACTTTCTTTTGTTTTTCCATGACAAACACATGTATTTTGAAAGACGCGAAGTTGGCTGAACAAAACTTTATCGCTCTAAAAAATTTCCTGCAACAAATTTTATTCTTAGTTTTTTCTGTGAGGAAGGCCGTAGGCCCTTAGCGTGATGGCTGAGTAAGTTCTGAGTTCTTTTGCTTGGTGAGAAGAAATGAAATTCTTAAATTCTAAATCAGAGATCAAATTATTATTCTTGTCTTGTAGAGTAGCAGTGTATTTAAATCTGAATAAAGAATAAAGTGTTTTATCATTCAAGATGTCAGACATTTTTTTGCAGTAATCAGTTTTAGACATAGCAATCGTAGCATTGCCTTTATCAGAATTAGTATACATCTGGATTTCTTAGTTTGAATTCACGTATCACATTAAAATCAGGCATAAGTTCAAATTTGAGTCGATTTTGATGTCTTAAAAAGTAAACATGATCCATGATAATTTGGGAAGATTGATTTCTAATTAAAATTTGAGATTCGCCATCTAAGTTGAAAATACCAGTTTCAATAGACGCAATGATGTTGTGAACGTTTAGGTCATTGATGTTATCAGTATTAGATAAAAACTTAGGTCCTGAAGACAAAAAATCAATGACTTCTTGAGGAATAAAGTAGTTAGTGAGATTTACAAACCAATTCCTATCGCAATTAATTTTTGTAGAACGAATTTTAGAAGCACGAAGACGGCAGAATTTATTTATGGAAGCAACTTTTTTACATTGAAAAATTCTTTCGTATTTGTCATTTTGGAATGCAAAGAATTTTTGTACTATTTGAAAAGGGATGATATTCTGAATAATATTTTCAATTTGATTCAACCTAAAAGTATTGTGATCTATAGCGCTATGGATGTCATTAATTTCTAAATTCAAGATGTTGATCGACAAATCAAAGAAAAGACGATTTAACTTACATGAGTTTCATAGTTCAAGAAATAAAAGTACCTTAAATGATAATGGTTTCCCAACCCGCTTCATCAACAACTGTATTAAGAAAGAAACTTTCCGATTATATAACACCGAACTTGTTTCTAAATCTAATAAGAATAAAAAAGAATCTTACGTTGATTTCACAGTTCGTCCATACATAAAAGGTTTATCGGAAAAAATGGAACAAGTTCTAAAGAAACAAAAGATCAAGATCATTTATAAACCAACCAATAGCTTCTCAAAATTTTTTAAGAATCTCAAAGATCCACTTCCCAAAAACAAAATTTCCGGAGTTGTTTACAAATACAATTGCGCTGTCTGTCCGTTTTATTATGTAGGTGAGACTGGCAGACCTATAGAAACCCCTAGTCGTGAACATAGATATTCTATTTCCCATCCTGATAAAGCTACTCTTAATAAAAATTATATTGATACCGGCCATAACATTGATTTGGATAATTTTGAAATTCTATCATTGGAGAACAATAGAGCCCGTAGAAAAATAGTTGAAAACTTTTTTATCAATAAAGTACCAAATACAGTTAATCTTAGATATGAAAACAATTCATTTCCCGAAGCTCACAAACCTCTGAAAAAATTAAAATTTTCATTTTCATTTCGTCAAAGTTATAGTCTACTTCATCGACCCATTCATCGCTTTCTGTTTTCTTGTTTGAATTCTCATAAATTCCTTCAGTTGCTCAGTCACTCGTCTTTACGTTCCAAGCAAGATGTCGGGCTTCCGCCCTTATTTATTTAAATTTTTGTTTGTTCTTTCTTAATGTTTTATTTATGTTAAATCATGTATTTTGCTTTCTGTTGGATTTTTACTTCGACTTTATCTTGGATTTTCAACTTGTACTATGTATGTTTGTTTCTCCGTTTCCTTTATTCATCTTCTGTTTTCTTCGCTGTTATCAATACTTATTGCTTGATATAGATTTAGAAATTGAGGGCCTCCTTTTATGAGACAACCCATCTCTTTCTTTAACTTAAAATTTAAATTTTCATTAATTATTATTTATTCTGTCTTATAATATTTTCTACATTATTTGTGTGTTTTTTACAGACTGAATAAATGTTTCTTTGGCTGATGAGGGTCCAAAACTGTGATCGAAACGTTTCAAAAAGAATTATCGAATTTTTCATTTTGACCTTCATTTCCATGACTTGCTTCACCATTTAATACTCAAAAATTTCACGATATAGTTTTATTGTTTGAGGAATGATGAAAATGTTTCCTAATTGCGGTATTGTACTAAAGCCTTCTATTTGACTTATATTCTTCCGTTTTGAAGTGATAATTCGTAAATAATTTACGTTGGGTGCTTGTCAAAGATAATGTTGGATCAACAAAAAGAGTCTTCTGCTCAAAGGTTTTCTTGCTAGAGCGATATTTGGCGTGGCTAGTTTAATACAATAACTTCAAAAATAAAAAAAAAATAATTCAAATTAAGTGTTTGCTACCTCTAACATGCAATTCTGAAGACGATTTGTGTTCTATATCATTGCGTAGGTAAATCTGTACACGTGAAGGTAATTTTTGGTGCAGGTAAATATTACTCTGAAATCGCTGTAAAGCTTCATTTTGTTTTTTCTGTACACGGAAAAATATTTCAAGTTGCATACAAAAATAAGAGTCTTTTTCATTCCTGCAAAACCAAAAGATAACTCATACCAATTAAATCTGCGGAAAAATTGAAGAAAGAAGAAATTTTTTATATGTACCTATGAAAAGCACGATAAAATCAGTCAATTCAAATAAATTGGTTACACAATTATAATGTGTGTGACAATTTAAGATTATTCTGAGCAAAGAAAATAGTACCTATAAAAATATTTCAATCTTCCGAGAAAATACAAAAATAAAATATTCAAACGACAAAGGATTGTAAACAATTGAAATTTGTTTGTGCATTTACGAGTATTTTTATAAAACAAATTAGTAATCATAAATATCAAAATCTGTCCCAAATTTGGTTAGATAAAATATTACTCCTGCTTCCTTTAGGTAAACTATATACTTTAACAGACACGTATTATTTAAATAATTTGAATCATTATTGTCTTCAGATAAAAAATGATTTCAATGTTAGTACTTGCTGCCTCTAACATACAATTTTGAACACGTATATAATCTTTAATAATTCTGAAGGCTCTATAGGTAATAAATTTAACAAATAAGGATAATTCTCGCATCCGACATCAACAATCTTTCTCGTTACACTATATTTATTTTACCGAATAAACATTGAACTGTGATTTGGTACAGTCATAAAAGTTAGAACGTATAGCAGTCGCTTATCGTGTCAGTTCATACAAAATTCTTGAAAGAGTCCAACTTCTATTCTCTTTCGTTGTGCATACTAAAAAAGAATGAACATTTATACTGAAGTTCTATTCCTCGCGTTAGTGTGTGTCCTGCAATTTGAACGTGAGTGTAACATAATATTAAAATTATTATGTATGATGAATATGACACATATGTTCTCAAACGTGTTTACTTAAGAGCTTCTAATTAGAATTGTTCGTTTCTAAAGTTTACATATGACATAGATTGCAGTATAATTTCCTGTCGAAGAACCAAAATTGATATTCTTTACCCTTGTTTGCAACAGCCCAAATAAGATATATGCACACAGACAAAACTGAAGTTAAATTTTGTTGCATGTAAAATTTTCGGCTGTTAAATTTCAGGCTGTTAAAGATTTAAAACAACTTTTTACTTACCTGATTGATATTTTAAAAATAATTAGACTTTTCGCGGACGAATCTAAACGTATTTTTCGTGAATGTGAATAAAGAACTTGACACAACAACAAGCATCGTCACCATCTTTAAAGATTACTCCATGGCTTATGTAGTTCATAAGATGGTAACCGATCTTGAAAGATTTTATCGTGATACTTTCTGCCACAGTCGGTATTGTAGGTTAGGAACAAAACGAAAAATAGGAATAGAATTAATTTTGAAGTTGGAACATTCAGTGGCGGATCTAGGTATTTGCCGATCTTAGGCTAACAGAAATTTTCTGCTCTTACGCTAACATAAATTAACTACTCGATTTTGAATCTGCAGTAAGACATGTACCCTGACGAAAGTTTTTACAGCCAAAAGTTTTTTTTTACAGCTTGGACAAAAATGATTTTTCAAACCGGCTGAAAAATCCCGAAAATAAAATTCTCGATATTGTAAAATTTCCGAGCTTGAAAATTCGCGATTAATAAAATTCCCGGCAGTTAATAATATTACCGAATTTAAAAATTCCCGACAGAAAGTTGCCGAATTATAAGATATCTGAATTACAAAATTCCCGAATTCAAATAATTCATTTTTTCCAAATGAATATTATTTATTTATTTATTAAGAATACAATAATCAAATATTTCTATAAAGACAATATTTAATGTTTAAAGTTTCTCAAATTACTGCTTGAATTTAAAATAAGAATATTTGAAATAAAAATTTGGAGGACTGAAAAGTCCCGGAAAATAAAATTCCCAGCTCTGTCAAATTCCCGAATTGGGAAATTCCCGAATAATACAATTTTCGAATATGTAATGAAATTCCCGATTAATAAAATTCGCGAATAATGAAATTTCCTAATTGGAAAATTCACACTTAAAATTTCCCGAACAGGTTATGATATTACCGGAATGGATAATTCCCAACAATTTATAATATTACCGAATTTAAAAATACCCGACAGAAAATTGCCAAGTTATAAAATATCCGAACTAGAAAATTCTCGAATATAAACAAATATAATAATCAAATATTGTTATCAAGAAAAAAATTATTTTTAATTCTTAAAGTTTCTAAAATCATTGTTTAACTTTGGAACAACAATAATTAAAAAAAATACATAATTCTGGATGAAAATTGTCTTCAAATATTGTTATTTTAAATTTAAACAATAATTTTAGAAACTTTAAACAAGAAAAATATGTTTTTTTTTAAATATTTGAATATTTTATTTTCAAATAATAAATAATATTGATTGAAAAACAATTTTTTTTCTTGTTTCGGGAGTTTTATAATTCGAGAATTTTCTACTTCGGATATTTTATAATTTGGCAATTTTCTATCGGGAATTTGAAAACTCGGTAATATTATAAACTGTTCGGGAATTTATTATTCGGGAATTTCATTATTTGGAAATTATATTATTCGGGAATTTTATTTTTTAGGATTTTTTAATCGTCCAAAAATTGTCATCCAAAAATATATTTTTTCAATCATTGTTATTTTGAATTCAAACAATAATTTTAGAAACTTTGAAGAGGAAAAAATATTTTTGTTATAAAAATATTTGATGATTATATTTTTAATAAATAAATCATATTGATTGAAAAACAATTTTTCCCATTCATTCGGGAGTTTTATAATTCAGGAATATTCCAGTTCAGATATCTTATAATTCGGGAATGTTTTATTCGGGAATTTTCCAATTCGCGAAGTTCATTACATATTCGACAATTTTATTATTCGGGAATTTGACAGAGTAATGAATTTTATTTTTTAGGATTTTTCAGTCGTCCAAAAATGTTCATCCAAAAATATATTTTTCCAGTAATTTTTATTTAAGATTCAAGCATTAATTTTAGAAACTTCAAACATTACAATTTTTTTTGATAAAAATATTTGATTATTGTATTTTTGATAAATAAATAATATTCATGACAAATTTTTTTCACTTGTCTAAATTCGGGAATTTTCCAATTCGGTAATATCATAAACTGTCGGGAACTTCATAATTCGGGAATTTTTCATTTCGATAATATTATAAAGTGTCCAGGAATTTTATTATTATGGAATTTTTCTATTCGGGAATTTAATTATCCGGGGATTTTCTAATTCAGGAATTTTACAGTCTCGAGAATTTTTCAGTCTTCCCAATTTTTAACCATAAGTGTATTTGGATGTTATTTTTCATTTCGAGAAAGCTATTTAATTAAATAATAAAATCATTACACATTTTTTATGGATTTTATAATTTAATTGAATAGTTTTTAGAAAATAAAGAATAATGTCCAAATACACTTAAGGTGAAAAACCATTTTTATTAAGTTTTGTCCCAATGCAATTGGTATTATTGTTTATCCCTCAGCTTGCAGCCATCTTTGATTTCCCATCCTGAAATATCTGATAGAATGTACTTAAATTTCCATCAATATTATCTTAATATAAAATGTTATCAACAGTACAAAATTAGGATTTCAAATTTTCAAATTTTCGATTCAGGGTGCCCTCATACTTGTTAAATAATAAAAATTCGAAGCATAAAATAAGGTCGATAGGAGTTGTGGTTGTTCAGAAATCATCTTTTAGCTTCAAAATTTTACTCCGTAAAAAGGCTTTTATATTAAACTGCAATACTGACGGATCTCAAAACTTTCAAAACGGAAATCCCTATCTCATAACTTGTGAATTATGGTTAAGATCATAGTAAATATGGTTACTTTTTCGAATGTTGTCGAGTGCTTTATTGACAGTCATGAAAAATATATAACCATTCGTCTGCAATAAGTGCAATTATTTTTAAAATGAAATGGTAATAAGTGCAATGTTTTCAAAAATCTGGTGTCCTGATTTCCAGACCAACTTCATCCATACTTCACTGTTCTTTGCACTGCTGTCAACTACATAGCAGAAGACGCTTTTTCGCTGACAAATTATTCCGAGACAGTTTAAAAACACGGAATTATCTCAGTTTCGTCTAAAGTTTATTCGACAAGGTTAATTTTTATTGCAGCGAATCTTTCAACGAAAATCGATATAAAGTTTATCTTCTATTTTTTCTGTGCAGTTTTACAAAACATCTTTAAAAAAAATAATTAAGAGACTTACCAACAAATATTTTTTAATTAAATCTTTCAAAGCCCTAAAATTTCAAACATGACTTCTCAAGAATTAGATTATTTTTTAATTATGCATACAAAACCTTTAATTTGTGTTCGTAAAATGAAAATAAACATCATCAGTGGGTTCATTAGGTTGGGCGAAAAAAAAATTCTGAAAATGGAGAATAGATATATCTGGAAGATCAGTGCATGAGGATTCGAAAGAGGATAAATAATTTAGAATCGATTAATGATCGCCTCTATTTTTCGCGTTATGATAATGTTAATAAAAAAATTCTTCTTCTCGTAATTTTAATATTTTCATGGATCGAAACTTTTTTTCACGTATCAGGAAATCTTATCTTTCTTGATACATTCTCACAGATTTTTATTTGCCAATGCTAAGGAGATAACGCATGTAGTCTAATAGACTCCTATTTTTAAAAACGATTCTAGATTCAAGTAAAGATTTAAAAACGTTGGATCCACGAAAAGATATTAATGCTTGAGGTTTTTCTGTTTTTCGTCGTAGCTGTGTATGTATAAATGTATCTGTTATCTCTATATCCGAAGTATAGTTTTTCGTGCGGAATGCGTATCTCATCTAGATTTTTTCATTTTTTCCTAACAGTCTTTTTTTGAATAACACACGGAGAAAACTTTTGCAGCTATAATATATAATCATCCTATTTTTACTTTTATTCTAACCCGCAGCAATCTGAGAGATATATATTTGTATTTCTTGACATGTTGTTTGGCTATCTCATTCATAATCAGCCCAACTTATTGGCTATCATATGAATCACAATCTACTCCTGACCATAGTTCGAGTCCGTTTGGCACTCTCGATTACCTGCCACTCTTCTGTGCCTTATACATGCATTGTTTCTCACAATTGCGTTTCCAATCGAATCCGAGCCTGCTCTATTGTTTGTATTATTCATTGTTTAAAATATACACCCAACTACCAACTTGATGCGGGAAATTTATTTTCTGAGTAAAAATCATGTCCAAACTCATCAGCTCATTCGCCGCAAGGTTGTGAGTCCAAGTATAACGGCAGTCCCACCCAACTTCGGTCATCCGAAAGGAAGTATAGGGATAAACATAAAACTAGTAGTTAAATGAAGAAAATAATCGGTCCCACCCCTCCTCTGTCTCCCTTTTTCGAAAAAGACACTTTTTGTTTCGTGAGTACATAGTAAATTATTTTTTGACCTTTCATTGTTCAAACTTCAAAAACGTTAAGTTAATACTCTACAAAATCTTAATAAATTGATGTAATTCTTTTTCTTACAAAATTAGTTACAGGTGGAATTACAGGATTTCGGCCGTTGGAAGAGGACATTATTTTGGTAACAATGTGGGATGGCTCTACTTATCGTGGAATTATAGCACTAAGGGACAGTAAATATGTACCCCGGTTCTTGACGCCAAATACACAGTTCCCTTACTATTCCTATTATATACGAACGGAGCAGCTTCATGTTTATGCTTTTGATCTCCACCAGGTAACTCCACCTGATACTCGTAATCCTGATCTTCATACTCCAAGGCGCACTATCATGAAAATAGGAAACAACGAACTTTATTCAGGGGAGAATTTCGAAGTGTACCATGTAAATGAACATCACCATAAAAGTACGTTCCGAACTGTAGAAGGCAATTTTCCAGACGCCAACCATATATATATAGCAGTGCCAAACAAAGGAGTGTATAGATCGGTTTTACACTAGCTATAATCATGATGAGAGTATTGGGATGGATTGAGCTTGTAATTTTCAAGAAGAAGGTGACAGTTTCAAAGAGCTGTCAATTTTATTTATAACTTCATAAAATGACCTGCAACCCAATTTCCACTTAGTTTGTTCTATGCAGTTTTTGTGTAATTATATGCATTAACTGTATGAATAAGAATCGGGTATACGGGCCAAAATCAAGAAATAATTGGAATGATTCGATTTTGAATTAAGTGGGAAAAACATATTTCAGATCGACATAAAATATCTTTTTTTTTAATCTTATTAATTACAGTAAGTGTAAAAATAATGATTTGCGCGATTGAAAAGTACGCTCTCATTTCATAATTATAATTTTTTGTATTTAAATACAATCTTTCGATTTTAAATGTTTACGATATTTTGTTTGTCAAAATAAGAATAAGATCTACTTCTCGAGCCTTAAAATATGGAAATGAAAATCAAATTGTTATTCTTCTTTATATTACAGTCAATTAAACAAATACATAATGACCAGAATAAAATTGTTATCTTATTGATTTTTTCACTCCACTAGTTTGTACATATATAACATTTACGGATGCGGGTTGAGATTTAATATTATTTCAAAGATTTCAAAGTAATTTAAGAAGATTAAAATAGTTCAAGTGAATTGCAAAGAATTGCCCAAACCTTATAAAGATTTTCAAAGATTTCCTGGGACCTTTAAAGGTTATAGTGTATTTCCAATGATTCCAAGGGACTTCACAATCATTCTACATACAATATTTCTATAATTTTCGAAGAAATTCGCAAGAATCAAGACTTTTTGTAGGATTTGAAGATATTTTGAAATATTTCAATGGATTTCACAGAATTATAAAAATTCATACATACTTGTGACATCTATAAAACTTGCGGTAATTTATGGAAATTTATTAAATTTTCCGGAAACTTATGAAATTTTCTGGAAATCTATGCATTTTTCTGAAAATTTTCGAAACATTATGAAATGTTCGGATGGAAATTTATGAAAATTTTCAAGAAGTTTATGAAGGTTTGCTGAAATACATGAAAGACTAAATGGGGAGTTATAAAATCTGTAAAATTTAAAAACCTATAAAATTCTTCGAGACATCAATTTTGGGGATATTTTTGGAAAATTTTTTTAAATGTACTCGAAATGGACTGAAACTTTGATTGACGAGAGGCATGACCCGGTAAAGGTAAATTTTCAGGCTTAGGATAGAGGCTGGTTGTTTAAAATGCTAGAGGCGTGAATGATGTTGAAGAACGACAATTGAAAGCAACTATGAGCGCAAGAAAGCTGGATCTTTTATGTGTACCTGAAACAGAAAAGAAAGAATGCGTCATTAAATATATGAAAAATTGGGAGCTAGAAGGCGGATTTGAAATATGGCGAGGAGTAAAAAGTGAATCACATGGTAGCCAAGGGGTCGGTTTGATTATGAATGACAGAGCAAGAGAGAATGTCAAGAAGCATGGATTTGTATATCCCAGATTGCAGTGGGTTAGAATGAAAGTGGGAATCCGAAGATTATTTATCATAGCGTGCTACGTCCCAGTTGATGGTGAGTGAAGTGTAGTAAGAGACGCCTTCTAGGACACTTTACATGATACTGTAGGTATTTGCGATCATGGTGAAAGAATCGTCCTACTAGTAAGCCACTAGTAAAAGAAAGTAAATATAAAATCAGAACAGAAGAAGAAGAGAAAATGCAAATCGATTTTGAAGGAAGCAAGAAACTGCTTTATAAACTGACGATGACCAGTGTGAAAGAAAGTAGAATTACAGAGTTAGGCAGCATGAGAAATAGCAAGTGTGAAATATTATATGAGAAAATGCATGGCCATGAATGAGGTTAAAGAGGTATGCCAGGAGAGAAAAGTATGGCAACAAATAGTTTATAAGAAATGCATGAGGAAGAGTGTTAGTGGATTAAATGACGCCTAAACGAAAGTCCTTGGATACTAATTGGTCCGAGTGAAAAGCTTCACATAATTAATAACTTTGTGAAGCTCTTTGCCTGGGGTGATCGCTAGAGAAATTGATCAGCGACCTGGGCCGGAGCAGTGTTGCGGAATAAACGTGTTATTTCAATAAACAACACGGGAATTCTAGATCAATCTAAAAAACCATATACCACCCCATTACTTCCTTCCTCTTCGAGTGAGTCACGCTTACCCCGAAAGTGATCTGGCTTGATGCTATAATAATTCTCTAATATTTAAGCGCGTTTATATGTTACAAATACTTTTGTGTTATAGTATATTGTTTAGAATTCATAAAAAAGTACGTATTATTTCAAATTTGTAAGATTTTCAAAAATTGTATGGAAAGTTCGAGCCAGTTAAAAGGGGCTTCAGAAAGTTTTGAAGTTTTAAAGAGAATAAATATATGTTATAACTGACATAAGAAAGATTTCCACAAATTTCTGAAATATTTTTAAATTTTTTGAAAGCTTCTAAAAGTCATAAGTATCTTTAAAACTGACTTCAGTTTTTTCTTATTTTCGTACAATCCTGTAAGTGTTATAAAATATATTTGAAAAATTTGAATTTCCTTAAAAATCTTAGGAAACTTATATTTTTATATGAGTTTGAACACAAACTGATAATATTTATTTTATTTTTCTCAGATCCCAGAATCTTATTTTAGCTTCAATTTAAGTGTTGAAAAGCTTTTCACAAATAAATAGTTATCCAAAATTTATATTTTCTATTGTTAATTATTTTTCCTTTGTAATGGCAAACCTAGATACGCATGCCTAGCGCGCGATTTATGCTGCTAGTACGGCATATAATTGTGTTTGAAAATCTGATTGGATTTTCAAAAATTCGATTTCCAACATTTCTTAAGATTTCACAAAATTTAAAAAGATTTGAGAAGGTAGCTTTTTAAATTTTTGTTTCAAATTTCAACGCTTCCAATGTATTTTTAAATGTTTCAAGAGATTTCTGATTATTTCAAGTGATTTTAACATATTCCAAGAAATCTTTATGAATTTCAAGTGGTTCTACACCAATATAAAAGATAACAATAAATTTTCAAGAATTTCAGGAAATTGAAAAAATTCAAAACGATTCCAAATAATTTCTAGAGACTGTAAAGAATTTTTAAAGATTCCAAAGACTTTCACAGAACCTCTATGAATTTCAACCAATTTGAGAAGATTCACAGACAGTTTCACAGATTTTGTAAGATTTCAACCGTTCCCAATAGATTTTAGAATATGACAGTTAAGATTATAGAACTTTTAAAGATTTCAATGGATTCCAAAGAACTTTTGGGAATTGAAAAGTATTTCTGAAGATTTGAGAGACGTTAGAAGTATTTCAAAATGTTTCAAGAGATTTTGAGAGATTTCTAGAGACCTTAAAGTATTTAAAAAGATTTTACCGATTTCTCTAAGTATTTTGAAATATTTTCAGGGATTTCCATAAATCTTTAAATATTTCATGACTTTCAGATAGATTCAGATGGATTTTATCGTGTTAAAAGTTTAAGAGGCTTTAGGATTCCAAAGTTTGAAAGTTTTTAATAGTACTCAAAGTATTTCACGGCATATTACAGAACTTCTGAAGGTTCAGAATTTTTAAAAATATTAAAAAAAACTTTGCCAATTCTTCGGGACAAATTGACACAGCCAATTTTTCAATTGATTCTGACTGATTTTGGAAGGTTCTCAAGTCATTCGAGGATAATTCAAATTTTCAGAAATATTTTAATATTTCATGCCGTATGAAAGAATTCTCAGGGATTTCACGGGATTTTCGCGGACTTTAACTAATTTTAGAAGAATTTAGAGAGATTTTAAAGATTTTCTTAATGTTTTCAATGGGTTTTAAAATATTTCACCAGACTAGGGATGGAAAGGAAAAGGAAATAGACAAATCATCCCGAAAATTTGAGACGATTCGAATGCTTTCCCAATCATAAATTATGTGAATGTGAAAAATGTAATTTTAATTTTAATTTTAGCACTTTTTATATTATTTGAGCTAGCTTTATGTGATCCTGAAGTCAGGTAATAATTTTGAAATATGTCTAACGTAACGACAGACCATCGCACTTCATTATAGTTCATTTTAAAAATCGTAGAATCACCGAAAAAATATTTTAGCTACTGAAGTTTTATATTTATCTTAAATATCTTGGTTTGAAATTAGTAAAATTGAATAAAGTTAAATTAATAATAATATATAATTATTGAAGTTAAAAAAACAGCTTTCAGTACTCGCGGTAGCATACATTATTACGCATTAATTAAATTATAAAAGAACGTAAATGCGTTACGTTGGTGCAAATGTTTATGATGAGAACTTTGATATTTTCACTGAATAATTAAATGTAAGAGACGGAGGATGAATATCTTTAAATTAAATTCAGATGCATAACACAATTTTGAATTATAGATTTTTTCAATTAAGAAAATTTGTTAAAAAATATTTATTATTAATAAAAGCTTTTCTGCACATCATTTTAGCAAACCTTCAGTAATTCTAAAGTCATGTGAAAAATTGAAGCCTTGCAAAAGATAATCTTTGATTAACAAAAAGAGAAATCTGCTCAAGGATTTTTCTACCTGGGGTGATTTTTGGCGTTGCTTACTTAAAAAAGAATTAAATTAAAGGATAAATGAATGATTTTAATCTAACATAAGTGTTTGCTGCAGCTACCATGAAATCTTGGACACATATTGTAATTTTTAATAATTCTGATTGTTCTATGGGTAAGAAATTTACAAAATAAGGAATACTTTCACATCTGAGATCAACAATCTTTTGCATTCCACTATATATATTTTGACGAATAAACAATGAGCTGTTATTTGATACAAATCATAAAAATTAATACATTGAAAAGTCGTTTATTGTGTGAGTTTATAAGAAATTCATGATAAAGTTCGATTTCTGTTTTCTATTATTGTGTCGCCTGAGAAAAAATGTAGATGAATGTAACAGATATGTTCTAAAACGTATTGACGTAAGAGCTTCTCATTAGGATTTTTAGAATTTTACTGTGTCCAGCTTCAACATTAACGTTTTTTTTTATTTAACGTTGTATCTGACAATGCTTCAATGTAATGTGATACGCCATGTTTCTCAGCAAATTTCGAGATATAATATGTGAAAAAAATGTCATTAGATAAGATGTTATTGTACCTTATGATGTTTCTTAAAAAAATTTATTTTTTATTTTCAATGAAATTTTTTTACGATTAAAGAAAAAACTTTGCGTCCTATCAAGAAATGATTAATGAAAAATTTGTAGCTCTATTTTGGGTTAACAACTTTTGTCTATTCATTTTTTCGTTTCTAGTGTCCTTTGTCCAAAAATTTTATGATTTCTGAAAAAATTTCAATAAAACTCTTCCAAACAGAATTGTAGAGAGTCCCTCAAGACATTAAATAAGGGCTTGATCATTAGTATCAAATAAGAATTGTAACTTTTCCCTGAAAAGAAAGCAAAAAACTAAGCCTCTAAATAACTAGTGTTAACTAAACAATTTCAACTCAAATTATTTTTTTTCAAGTACGCTTAAAAGCCTACGTCAAGATTTATGGAAATTGATAATAGATTTGTTTTTTTGATTTATTATTGCTTTTAGCAAGTTTGTCTTAGAAGAGAGTTAGAAAATCGCTGCTTTTACGAATTTTTCAACTTATTTTCAACTTTTCAGTCAAAGCAAGACAATAACCAATTAGGTTTAACAGAATTAATTGTTCAAATAGTTTATTATTATTATTAATAACATTGTCTTAGATTCCTGCTAGAAAGATGCATTTTCTTCTAAACTTTCCCACATTTCGCCACTTTTTAATTAGAGTGTGGTTATAATTAATTAAAGTTAACAAAAACAATTCTTCAAACAATTGATTAATATTTTCTATAATATTCTGTTAGAATAATGCTAGAAAGTTGCGGTTTTTTCTAAACTATTTAACGTTTTGCCAACTTTTCACTTAAAGTAAGGTAAAGATTAATGCAACTTAACTTCTTCTTAGTTGAAAATTTAACTTACTTTGGGAAAAATCTTTTTTTTTGGCTTGATAATTTAACTATTTGGTTGAAATTTCAAATATTTGGTTGAAAATTCATTTCTTCTGCTTGAAAGCTCTGCTATTTGTTCCTTAATGCAACTGTGTTATTAAAATTTACTTTTTCGTTTTTTGAAAAATCGTCTTTTTGAGATGAAAATTCATCTATTGCGTTGAAAATCCAATATATATTTAGACTTGTAATCTTAGGAGTCTGAAGCGTTTCATATTAAATTCAATATGGTATTTACATTGATTTTTTCACAGAATTTCTTCACAGATGAAAAAAATATAAATATATGGTTAAAAAGTAGAGGCAACACATATACATAAAATGTGTGTAGATAATTCGAATTTTGCCATTATAATGCAATAACTTGTAAGCACTCTGCGCCAATTAAGGTAAGACCACGAAGTATATTTACAAGTTTCACAATACTCTTTTATTGTTTTAAAAATGATGAAAATGTTTCGCAATCGTGGCCTTAAACTAAAGCCTCATATGTGACATTAATTTCTCTGTCTTCCGAATAAAATATCAGGCTCGTTTTGAAAAAAATTAATTTGAAAGATGGAAAATGATTTCAATTTTAGTACTTGCTGCCTCTAGCATGTAATCTTGAACACGTATTATAATCTTTAATAATTCTGAAGCCTCTACAGGTAATAAATTTGAGAAATAAAAAAACTGTCGCACCTGAGATCAACAATCTCTCTCGTTCCACTATATTTATTTTAACGAATAAACATTGAACTGTTATTTGTTACAGTCATAGAAGTTAAAACATATAGCAGTCGTTTATCGTGTCAGTTAATACGGAATTCTTGAAAGAGTCTGATTTCTGTTCTCTATCATTGTGCCTACTAAAAAAGAATGAAGAATTACACTAAAGTTCTATTCCTCGCGTTGGTGGGTGTCCTGCACTTGGAACGTGAGTGTAACATAATATCAAAATTATTATGTATAATGAATATGACACATATATTTGCAAACGTGTTTATTTAGGAGCTTCTAATTAGAATTGTCCGTTTCTAAAGTTTGCTGCTTTAACATTTATTTTTTTCTATCCAACGTTATATCTGACGAGGCTTCAATTTATTGTAATATATACCAACTATCTAGTATAACGGAATTTTCCATAAGACTAACCCATTTCCAGCAAGAATTACGGAAGATTCCCCAATACTACTCTTTGCGCTATGTGTTAATATGTCAATTTTTTTTGCCAATGTTTAGGAGATTTTGCATGTATTCTAACAGAAGCTTATTTTCAAGAACGATTCTAAATTCAAGTGAAGATTTAAAAACGTTGGATCCACAAAAATATATTACTGCTGAAGGTTCTTTTGTTTTTTTCGCAGTATTGTATGTACAAATGTATCCGTTATCGCTGCAGAGACTTTAATGTGAATAATAATAATAATAACAATGAAAAGGGTATTTTCCGAAGTGTGGTTTACTGTATGAAATGCGCATCTTATCTACATTTTTTTAATTTTTTCTAACAGCCTTTTTTAAATCATACACGGAAAAACCTTGCGCTGTTATAATAAATAATCTTCTAATTTCTACTTTTATTCTAACTCACAGCAATCTGGTAGATACATTTTTGTATTTCTTGACATGCTGTTTTGCTGCTTCATTCATAATCAGACCTACTTATTGGTTTTCACATGAATCACTATCTACTCCTGACCATAGTTCAAGTCCATTTTTCAACTCTCCATTACCTATTACTCTTCTGTCGCATCCCTTTTTCTCGATTTCAGGTAAACATAAAATATCTGGCTTCCTTGCATGAATTGTTTCTCACAATTGTCTTTTAAATTCAATCCAAGCCCACTTCACCCAAATACCAACTGGATGCAACAAATTTATTTTGTGAGTAAAAATCATGTCCAAAATAATTAGCTAATTCTTCACAAGGTAGCGAGTCCAATAGCAAACCTAGAACTAGTACTTAAATGAAAAAAATAATCTGTCCCATCCCTCTCCGGTCTTCCCTACTTCGAGAAGGACAGTTTTCCCTTCGTGAGTATATAGTACATTCTTTGTTGACCTTTGATTGTTCAAAATTTTAAAAAGTTTAATTTAATACGAGATTTTTGTGCATAATGCCAATTCTTTCTTACAAAATTAGTTGCAGGTGGAATAACAGGACGTCCCCCGTTTCGTGATGACACTATTTACGTAACAATGTGGGACGGCAATACTTATCACGGACCTATCGTAACCAGGGCCAGTACATTTGTACCCATGTTCATGAACCCGACTTCAAAGTATCATAGATATGCCTATTATTTACGAACAGAACAGCTTCATCATTATGCTTCAGTTGTCTATCAGACTAATCCAGTTCGCCCTTATGATTCTGATCGTCATACTCCAAGGGAGGCTTGGATGAAAATAGGAGATAACCAAGTTTATTCAGCGGCGAATTTTGAAGTATATCATGTAAACGAGCATCACCATACAAGTGCCAGCGAAGATGTAGAAGGCAATTTCCCAGATCCTAACTATATATGCATACATGTGCCAAACAAAGGACTGTATAGAGCAGTTATACACTAGTTGTTATCGTAATGGGTGTTATGGAATGGATTAGGCTTGTAAATGTCAAGACGGACGTGAGGATTTCAGAGAGCTGTCAATTTTATTTTCTGCATTCACAAAATCACCCACAATAGAATTTTCACTCCTTCAGTTTTATGTTCTTGTTTTGTAATCATATGTTTAAACTGTACGAATAATAATTGGGTATACATGCGAGAATGATTAGTACGCTCTTATTCTATGATTATAATTTTTCGTATTCCATTACAATTTCCTGATGCTTAATTAACGTAAAAGGTATAAGATGACATACTTCAGACCAAATAAAAAGACCTTGATGATGTCAAGAAGATCATTTAATCACAGACGTTTCGAGAGTCAAATGCTCTCCTCTTCAGGAAACAGGAATCCAAGTCATATAAAAGTCCACTTGATGTTAATCCTTACCATGGAGCAGTACGTTCGTTCTGTCTTCCATTTCAAATTTAAAAAGAAAATTCTTTAAATAATTATTTAAATATTGTCCGTGATGTCATAATAATGGACCTTACTACTTTTTAACATCTCAAAGTTAAAATATTAAAAGCTCAGAACTAAATTGAGATGAGAATCTTATAAGAGCATGAATCTCTTTTGACTACGACATTTTGGCTTCTGCCAATTTTTAAAAAAAATAAAGGACTTTTATATGACTTGGATTCCTGTTTCCTGAAGAGGAGAGCATTTGACTCTCGAAACGTCGATGATTAAAGGATCTTCTTAACATCATCAAGATCTTTTTATTTGGTCTGAAGTATGTCATCTTATACCTTTTACGTTAATGAAGTATTTATTTACTCAGACGCATAACATCGCATTCTAACTTTTACCATCTATTAATAAAAATTTTCTGATGGTAATCATTGACAATATTTTTTAATCAAACTACCAATTAGATCTAGTTCACGAGGCCTACAATATTGAAATCAAAATTGAATTGTTATTCTTCTTCATATTACAATTAGTTAAACAAATAAGTAATTACCAGAATAAAATTCTTATCTTATTATTTTCTTGCTCCACTAGTTTGTATATACGTAATATTCACAGAAGCGGAATAAGATTTAATATTAGAAAAAAATTCGAAAGTATTTCACGAAGTTTAAAATAACTTAATGAAATTGCAAAGAATTTTCCAAACCTTACAAAGATTTTAAAGGATGTCGTAGGACTTTGAAAGGTTTTGGTGTATTTTTAGTGATTCCAAGAGACTTCACAGAATATTCACGGAGTTTTATGGTATTTCAATACATATTGAAATTTTGTTTAAATTTTATATTTCTATGAATTTCAAAGTTTTTTCTAAAAAACAAAAGTTTTCGTAGGATTTCAAGGATTTTAAGATAATTAAAAATATTTCCGGGGATTTTACAGAATTTAATTTAATATTCAAACGCTATTATATGTAACAAATAATGTTGTGTTACAGTATATTGTTCAGGATTCATTAGAGAATAAGAAGCAATCATTAACTTTGAGGGTGAATAAGTCACATCTAAAATATTCCATTTTTAACTATTTAATTTGAATTTTTTTAATTAATGAAGACTTTTTTGGGATATTCAACAAGATTTTACTTTCCATACAATTTTAATTGTCCTATGTAACAAATTTTTAATACATAAGTGAAGTTATTAAATTTTAATGCATAAATAACAATTGAACAATTATGAATTTAGAAAATATTTGAGTTAGTTTGAGAGATATTTAGAAGTTTTGAGAAGATCCAAACTTAATTTCAAACTGGATAAAATTTCGAGAAATAAAAAACTAATTTTAGATTCTTGAAGATTTCGAAATAAAATTTTGAAGCTTTTTATGGATCTTTAAAGGTTTCAAGAAAACAAAATAATATTTAAGTTTGCGGAGAAGATTCAAAATTATTTTTTATTTTGAAAAATTAATGTTGAGAGCAAAATTAAAAAAGATTGTAGACAGAATGCAGATGTTTGAAAATTTCGAACACAAAATTTATAAACTTTTCAAGTATTTTGAAAGGTTTAAAATGAATAAAAAATTCTTATTTCTTTATTTAATTTTAAAATAATATTTAATACAATTTTCAAAAAAGAATCAGGATGATGTTAACGTAATTTTTTTACTTTTGCAGGATTTTCAAAAAATTTTAGGAAAAATTCGAGTTGCTTAAAATGATATAATTTTGAAATTTTTTTGATTAATTCTTCAATTCACAGCACTGAAAATGATAGCATGGATTTCTGTTTTTTTGTTCAATCTTTCAACTGTACAATGTATAAAAGTTAAAATTTTGTAGTTTAACGACTTTTAATGTAAACAATTTCAATTGAAAAGTGGTAAAAGCTTCCATTTTATCCGCGTCAATTATTAGGCGTTTAAATGTAATAAATTTCAAGGTTCAATTTTGTAAGTTTAAAATTTTTTTAAACTTAACTTTGAGTGCTCGAATTTGCAGTTCAGTATTCTAATTGCAATGACCGTGATCAATTCTTTCTCAATTGTTCAATTTTTATTTGCAGTCAGAAAGTTTTTTTTTTCGACCAAGGATGACAAATATTAAGAATATTGAAAAGAGATAATGTTAAATGGCATATATATGGTGTCCAATCAATTACTATGTATATATTTGAAAAAAACTTAAAACTTAAAGTTTTTTGGTGTTTAATAACGATTTTTCATTATTGTCTTTTAATATTTTAATATTGCTCCAAAGTTTAAACATAGAAGCTTTTATGTAATAGCGATCAGGTACACATCTTAATTTAAAATAATCTCCTTGCAATATTCCTCAAAGTTTTATTGTACTTTTCAAGAGAAAAAACAAAAAAATATTCTAAACCACGTGTTTACAAAATGTGTATTCCACCAATTTAAAATCCCATCTACTCTCCTTTTTTTGTACTGTTCGATTATTTTTATTTATTTAATTACTTTCTATTAAGTTTTATTCAGTTTCGAGTTTTAGTCGTTTCACTCATTGACAATAAACTGAATTTTACATGATTTTTATTAATATTTTTGAGTTTTCTTCCATACTACATTTGAATCTCCCGCATATCCCGAGCTGTCCCGAATGGCCCCGAACCAAAACATCCCTAAAAAATTGCGGTTCCAAAGCCTTCAAGTTGGCACACGCGTTTTCCATTGAATCCTGCATCCAGTGTATTATATATATATATATATATATATATATATATATATATATATATATATCAGTGTCAAAATCCTACGAAAACTCTTGATTCTTGAGAAATTTTTTGAATAGAAATATTATAAAATATTTAGAAATTTTTAATATCTAATGGAATGCCATGAAAATCCTTCAGCCTACTGTGAAGTCCCTTGAAAACATTAAAAATACATTCAAACCTTTAGTCGTGCTGTGAACTACTTTAACATCCTTATAAGGTTTGGAAAATTGTTTGCTATTTCATTAAATTATTTTGAAATTCCTTGTAATTTTTTAAATAATATCAAATCTCAGTCCCCTTCTGTTAATATTTTATACAAACTACTGGAGCGAAAAAATCAATGAGATAACAATTTAGGTTGAAACAATTTAGGTTTGAAACTCTGAATTTGGCTTCAGGAACCAGGGCACATAAGTATTGGCCCTCGTTTGGATGATTCCATTATACGTAGAACCGTCCCACATTGTTACGTAAACAAAGTTGTCTTACAATGGGGGAATTCCTCTTACTCCACCTGTAACTAATTTTATAAGAAAAAATTGAAATTAATTTATAAAGATTTTGCACAGTATTAGGGCTCATGTAGAGGGTAATGTAACTCAGGAAACTCACCTCAAAAAATGAATTCCAAATGCTGGCGCAACGAATGATTATTATCAATGACCATTTTTTTCCTCTTGGAAGCTCTAATCCATATTTCAGGCGGAAAGTCCCTGCGGATTGTCAGCACGTGCGCTGAAAATGTTAAATTTCTCATCTGCTACTTTAGAGATATAGAATATAAATATAAAATATTTTGAGAATATTTAAAGAATTTAATCTATTTGTCGCAAGTGTTGACAATCCGCAGGGAATTTCCGCTTAAAATATGGATTTGACATTCCAAGAGAAAAAAAAATTGCCCCCCGATAATCATTCGTTGCGCAAACATTTGGAATTGATTTTTTCAGGTGAGATTTCTAGGTTACATTACCCCCTACATGAGCCCTAACTTAAAATTCTCAAATTTCAAACAATCAACGTTTAACAAAGAATGTACTATTGTTCACGAAACGAAAACTGTCTTTTCCAAAATAGAGGAGAACCGCGATGGATAATACAGATTACTTTTTTTCATTTAAATACTAGTTCTAGGTTTATCCCTATACTCCTCTTAGAAAGAATTGAAAAATTATTTTGAACATGATTTTTACTGTCAAAATAAATTTCTCTCATCGTGTTGGTATTTGGGTTTATAATTTAAAGAATGAATAATACAAACAATAGAGTATGCAGGGATTGGATTAGAAAGACAATTGAGAGAAGCAATGCTTGTAAGGAAGCTAGATATTTTATGTGTACTTGAAATAAAAAAAAAGGGATATGGAAGAAGAATGATAGGTAATGGAGAGTTAAAAAACGGCAGCATGTCAAGGAATATAAATCTTCGCAGATTCCCGTGGTTTAGAATAAAAGTAAAAATCAGAAGATTATTTATCATAGCATCAAAAGGTTTCTCCCTTCTCACATTGAAACCTTGGCGGAGATAACGGATACATTTATACAGACATTACTATGATAAAGAACAGGACAACCTTGCACAGTTATCAATTTTTGTAGATTTAACGTTATCAATGACAGATTTGAAATTTTAACTTAAATCTGGAATCGTTATTGAAAATATGCGTCTATAAGACTTCACGCTTTATCTCCTAATCATGGACATAACAAAAGCTATAAGAATGTATCAAGGCGGTTGAAATTTCCTGATACGTGAAACAAACTCGTTATCTACAAAAATATTAAAATTTGGAAAACCGTACTTCCTTTATTGACATTTGCCTAAGGCGAAAAATAGATGTCGTTATTTTTCGGTTCCAAAATATTTATATTTCTCAGGATCTTTTGTTTCTCCGTCTCACTCTAGTTCACATAATAATAATGTTTACCTTTGTTTTACGAATACAAATTAAAGGTTTTGCATGCGTAATTCAAAAATTATCTAACCATCGTGGAGATAAGTTTGAAATTGTAGGGCTTTGAATGCTCAAATTTAAAAATATTTGTTGGTAAGTCTCTCAATTTTTTTAAATATGTTTTGTAAAACTGTAAATCTTATTTGTGCCGTGTTCAAAAAGGGTAAAGAATATCGATTATGTTTGTTCGACAGGAAATTATATGGCAATCTATGCTCTATCTAGTGGGCCCTTTTCTTATGGTACGTTACATATTTTTTTGTGGGCATGTGAAATTGCTGAAAATGTGTTATTCTTAAGAAAAGTTCTGTTATACTAGACAGTTGGGATATATTGGAATAAATTGAAGCCTCTTCAGATATAACGTTAGATCAACAGAAAACTTTGTAATGTTGAAGCTAGACACCTTAGCAACAAACAATTCTGTTCAGTAGCTCTTACGTAAACACGTTTAAGAATATATATGCCATTTCCAACATACATATTCATTTTAATATTAGTTTACATCTAAGTTCAAAGTGCAGGACACCTACTAACGAAAGGAACACTGAAAAAAAAGTATTCTTAATTTAAGAGGGAAATATTCTTAATCTTCCCACTTAAGAAATATTCTTAGATTTTAAGAATGTCTCCCACTTACATCTTGAAAGCAGTTGGTATTCTTAATTTAAGAATGTCCTGTAGGCCAGTTAAGAATATATTCTTGAAATTATAAAACCTTCCCTCCGCAAAGGACCTTCAGGTATATATGAGTCATATCTGAGTCCTGAACTTGCAGATGCCTCGAAATTACTCAAAGTAGTGGAAAATTTGGCCACAGTCAGTACCCGAATATCCGACGCGACGCTACACTTAAAATCCGTCATCTGTGGGTATCCGACGCTAGTGATGGTAATAGAAGTTCAGTTCTTGCGTTGTGTTTTGTTTTTTGTGCTTCGTTTTGCTTAATAGTGCTTCCAGAAAATCTGGATGAAGTGAGAGAGTGGCTCAAGACTCACAATTTAGAGGAGTTACAATGTACGTTTGCAGTGAGTGCAGGTTTCTAATCCCAACCATCAGTGGACTTTTTAGCCATTTAAAGCTCATAAATGCGTTCAATATTCTTAGCGTTTATAAATGTGCACAATATGGTTGTAATAGGGAATATGGTTCTGTTAAATCTTTTCGCAAGCACTTAAAGCAGAAGCATGTAAACCCCATCCAAGTTCAGGAAGAAGGAATCAGCGAACAAATTATTCTTGAAAATTATGTCGAAAGAGACTTAGATGTTCCAAATGAGTTGCCCGCTGCAGTAGAAGATGAAGATAGTGATCGTGAAGATGAAGATAGTGAGATTGTAATATAATCGTACATACAATAATATTAATATCTCATGTATTAGATATTAAATGTAGATAGAAGTAAATAAGTATATATTATATATAAAATTATTCTATTTTCATTAACAATTTAATTATTAAATGTAAATATATTGCGTTCAAATATTATATAATTAAGTGTTTTTGATTTTAATAATCCCCACAAGTTAAAATACAATATCCTTAAAGTTAGAATACAATATTCTTAAAGTCAGAATATAGATTATTAAAGTTAGAATATAGATTCTCGAAGTGAGAATACAGTATTCTCAAAGTTAGAATATAGATTCTTAAAGTTAGAATATAATATTCTTAAAGTTAGAATACAGTATTCTTAATGACAGAATACAGATTCTTAAATTTAGAATATAGATTCTTAAAGTTAGAATATAGATTCTTAAAGTTAGAATACAATATTCTTAAAGTTAGAATACAGTATTCTTAAAGTTAGAATATAATATTCTTAAAGTTAGAATACGACACTTATCCATCATAGCAAGAGGGATCCCCTCTAATATCTAGAATATATACTTGGCACCTATTTTAGAGGGATTTACACTTAAAATAAGTGGGACATTCTAAATTTGAGAATATATTTTTTTCAGTGAATAGAATTTCAGTATAAATCTGCATTTTTTTAGTAAAAACGATGATAAAGAACAGAAAGCGTTTTTTTTCAAGAATGTCATATGAACTGACGAGATGAACAGCGGCTATATGTACTACCTTTTATAACTTCTATGAAATCACAAATCATTGTTCAATCGTTGAAACAAATAAAGTGCAATAAGAAAGATGGTCAATTTCAGATGCAAGAGTTTTTCTTATTTGTCAAATTTACTACAAACAGAGCCTTCAGAATTATTGAAGATTAGAATACGTCTTCTGTATTTCATGGTATAGGTAGCAAACACTTGAATTGAAATCATTTTTTTTATCTTGTGAATTATTTTTTTTTTAAACGAGCCTTGACAAATATCGCTCTAAAAGAAGAATCTTTGACTTTCTATGTTGAATCAACATTATCTTTAACAAGCATTCAACATAAAGTGTTTACCAATTATTACTTCATAGCGGAAAAATGAAAGTCATATAGAAGACTTTATTATAAGACCGCGATTACAAAATATTTTCTTCACTCTTAAAACAATAAAAAATTATTCTGAAACTTGTAAATAGACCAAGTCATGTCATCTCGACCAATATAGAGTAATTTCAAGAAAAACGGAAATAAATTCCTTAAAAAACAATTAATGTGAATACCATATTTTATTTAATATGAAACACACTAAACTCCTAATATTACAAGTCAAAGTATGTATCGGATTTTCAGCAGAATATATGAATTTTCATTCCAAAAAAACGAATTTTCAAAAACAAAAAAGTAAACTTTAATAGAACAGTTGCATTAAGAACTAG
The DNA here is from genome assembly GCA_932195095.1 of Andricus curvator. Taxonomy (NCBI): domain Eukaryota; kingdom Metazoa; phylum Arthropoda; class Insecta; order Hymenoptera; family Cynipidae; genus Andricus; species Andricus curvator. The sequence goes on from CAKNYM010039127.1 coordinate 49,062, forward strand.
ATAGTTAAGCTTTCAAGCAAAAGAGATGAATTTTCAACAAAATAGTTGAACTTTTATCCAAATAGTTAAATTTTCAAGCGAAAAAAAAAAATTTTTTTGTTCACTCTAAGTAAAAAGTGGACAAAAAGTTGAACAGTTTAGAAAAAACCGCAACTTTTCAGCAGTATTCTAACAGAAAATCAATAAAAATAATAATAAATTGTTCGAAGATTTGTGTTTGTCAACTTTAATTAATTATTACCTCACTCTATTTCAAAAGTGGGTTTCTGTTAAATTTAATTTCTTATTGTCTCGCTTCAACTGAAAAGTTGACAATAATTCGAAAAATTCTGAAAAACCGCGTCTTTCTAGCTCTATTCTATGAGAAAATTTGCTAAAAACAATAATAAATAATAAATCGACAAAAATAGATCTATTCTTAATTTTCTTAAATTTTGAAGGAGGCTTCTGAGCATACTTTAGAAAAAAATAATTAAGGTTAAAATTGTTTATTCAACACCAGTTAGTTAGAGGTTTAGTTTTTGCCTTCTCTTTAGGGAAAAGTTACAATTCTTATGAATTGACAGACGTTTTTCATCCAAAAAAGAGCTACAAATTTTTTATTCATCATTTTTTGATAAGATGCGTAATTTGTGTTTCAATCGTGAAAAATAACATTAACAACAACAAAATGTGTGGAAAAACGACAAAAGGTATGAAAAAAAATAAATAGACAAAAGTTTTTCACCCAAAAAAGAGCTACAAATTTTTACATTTTTATCAGAGAAGGTATTAGATTTGTGTTTGTGTTCCTTCGCCAGCCATTTTGGAGGAAAATTTAAAATGTGAGCGCTTTTTCAAAATTTTGGAGACCACTTTTTTCCAAATTCGAAAATTCTGTGTACGGGTATTCGTAGTACCCCCAAAGACAAACAATTTATTCCTTTCACTTTTTCTAAAAAAATGAAAATTACTGGAGTTATAGCATTTACAAAATTCAAAAAAACAAACGAAAATGAACATTTTATGCCAAACAACGTACGATATGAAAAAAATTCATGAGAAGAAATATGTTTCTTTTTGAACACCCTACAATACTGTCATAAGACTTTTTTCAATTTTTCTGAAAAATCGAAAATTCACATTTTTATCGCACAAAAAAAAAATAATGAAAAATCAAAAATTCCATTTTGCAGTCAAAATATACAAGATACGAAAAAAGATGAATTGATATAAATTGTGCACTCAAAAAATATCTACAAATTTCTTATTATTTACTTTTTGATGGGACGTGTAGTTTTTGCTTCATTTGTAAAAAACTGATTTAAGAATAAAATAAATTGAATTTTTGGACAACCGACACATACCACGAAAAAAATTAATAGACAAAAGTGGTTCACACAGAAAAGAGCCACACATTTTTTATTATTCATTTTTTGATAAGATGCGTAATTTGTGTTTCAATCGTGAAAAATAACATTAACAACGAAAAAAAAATTGTGGAAAAACGACGCATGGTATGAAAACAGATAAATAGACAAAACATAAACAAATTAAATTGATGGAAGAACGACACAAGTTGTTATAAAATGCATAATAACAATTTTTTTTTTTTTGATAAGATGCGCACTTTTTTTCAATTCTAAAAACAAGACAAGGAAAATACGTCTGTTTTTAATATCAATGATTATTATGAATTGTAATAATATACATTTATTGGAATGATATAAAATTTTCACGGTAGCTGAGGATAAAATTAGATGCAAAATCAGAAACAAATGTTAAATTAATCATGATAAATACAATTCGTACTTTATTTTGCAATATCTAATAAGCAATCACAGGCCGAAATACAGAAATAAATAAGATATACATTTGATATAATAACGTTGAACATATAATGTAGAAAATTTCGAATTTTAAGCAAAATCTAGTGCAAAGCACGAGGTACGTGATGAGAATGTATTCGTTAAAGCCGAAGAAGCTTTAACAAAAGAGAATTCACAATCACCACATTACAGCCCCAGGCGCGCTCAAACTTGCGAGCAAAGCAAAGAAACAAAGAAAAGAAAAGAAAAAATGAACTGACGGAAGTTTTTTACCCCAAAAAGAGCTAAAAATTGTTATTATTAATTTTCTGATAAGCCGCAATTCACATTCAGAAAACTTCAGGTTATTTTCCCAACCCTATAGTAATATGAAACAATCCCCAAAATAGAAAAATTATAAATAAATAGTTAATAAATAAATAAATTATAAATTTAAAATATTTTCACAAGTCTCCTTCAAAGAACGGTTCAAAATATATCCTGGACTTTTATAACGGTAAATTTTGGGACAATTTTTAATTAAAAAATGTATTGGCCATTTTACATAGAGTAACTTCAGTACGATTTTTTTTTAAAGTATTAGGGTTTGATTTTGGGGGCTGTTTGAAATAATTATGGGGTTGGAAATATAACACGTAGTTATCTGAATGTGACTGTAGTGGTTATTTTTAATCAAAGTTTTTTTACCGGTTCCACATGGAGAAATTTCAGAACTGTTTTGTTAAAAATACTATGGGTGGGTTTCTGGGGTTGTTTTCAATATTATTATGAGGATTGAAACATAATTTGTAGTTTTCTGAAGGTAAGTTTTTTGAATATTTTTAATTCAAGAATTTATTTGCTGTTTAACATGGGAACACTTCGGAATTTTTTCGCTTGAACTTAAGCAATTTTGGGAATCGGATTTTTCGAAATCCAATCTGATTTTCAACTACAATTATATTCTGTACTAGCAGTAACAAAAATAAAAATTTGGTATAATTATTTATTTGTTCAAGGCTTCTGAATACTTGAATTGGAGCTAAAAAGATGTGTCAAAAAAGAATCTAGAAAATTTATAAGAACATTTTTTTATTTCACAGGATCTTGAAAAATATTAGGAAAAATTTCAATCAGTTTTGAAGATGCTTAGGACTTTTAGAAGCTTTCAAGACATTGAAAAATATTTTATAAATTTTTGGAAATCTTTCTCAATTATAAAATATATTTATACTCTTCAAAACTTCAAAACTTTCTGAAGATTCTTCTAACTGGCTCGAACCTTTAATACAAATTCAAAAAAATCTTACAAATTTAAGAAATTGTTATATTCTCTGAAATGATGATAACTTTTCTTAAAATTGAAAATAAGTTGCCTAACTGAAACATTGACTCAAACTCATCAGAATTTTGTTCTGATCATTTTGGAAACTATTCAAATTATTTAATTGTCCGTTCAAGTATATATTTTATCTGAAAAAAGCAGTAAAAACATTTTATCTCATCGAATTCTCGACAGATTTTGTTATTTCAAATTACTAATTTGTTTTATAAAAATACTGGTAAATGCGTGCCCAAATTTGAATTGTTTAAACGATTTTCTTTTGTTTAAATATTTTATTTTTTGTAATTTTTCATAAGATTGAATTACTTTTTATGGTTGCTAATTTATTTCCTGATAATACCCTTACATTTTCAAACAGATTATAATTGTTCAACAAAATTTATGTTAGTTTACTGATTCTATCATGCTTTTCATCGATAGAGATGAAAAATTCGTTTCACTTCAATTTTTCAAGAGACTTAATTGGTAAGAGTTATCTGTTCGTTTTGCAGGAATTTCTTGTTTATCATTTTGTTTGAAAATTTAAGAGTATTCTTACAGAATAAAGTAGTACACACAAATATTAAATTTGGTTGAAAATGGTAAAAATAAAATATTTCAACGAAATGTTTTTTGTTTAAATTATTTAAAAAATTTATATATATATATATATTGCAACCAGCGGCTTTTGGCCGGGTTAATT